>KZ070881.1:92242-124835 GCA_002091845.1 Anopheles cracens | reverse complement strand
TGCCATAAACAATGGTCAAATCAGTAAAAAAGAGAGTGGCCATATAAATTTTCACCCGTGAAAAAGAAACCTAAGCGCGTTGCGTTACTGTGCGTACGATGCGTGTATAGCAGCGCGCACGTCAACCTGATTCATTCATAAAAATACAAAAGACTTCAACGGGCGCGCAGGCGAGGAACCCGCGCTCGGATAAAGGCCACATTGCGGTGAGGTTGGCCGGCTTCAAACGTCACTTCCTACAGTGCGGAAGGCATCGCTCCGGGGTAGCAGAACCCTTTGTTCCTCTCATCACACAGCTTATTAGACGAATGCCTCTATTTTCCGCATCGCTCTTGCATGATCGACTTCAGTTGTTTTTTCCCCTCCATGCGCAGTCTTTGTGTTTCGCAACCGAGCGCGTGCATTTATTGATCGATCGAGAATGCCGCGAACGTGTCGATCGGCATCGATAGCGGAAGGTTCAGGCGCACCGTGCAGGAAGGAAGCGTATCACCCGATCGCCCTTCGCCCAGAGGCCCGCAGCGATGCATCGCAATAAGTGCGGCGAGCGTTTGTCAGCTTTAATTAGGAGCAACGAGTGTTACATAAACGCGACGACGACGTCGACGTCCAGATCCCGAGGTGCGAGGCCGTTTTTGCAAAAGTCAATGAAATGGAAACTGGTTCCGAATGTGCAAATTGTTTGCATGAGAGGGGGGGGGGGGGGGCGCGGGGGGGAGGGGGGGGGGGGGGGGGGGGGGACCGCCCGCACGTGCACCACTCTCGCCGCGCCCGCCTCGTTCGAAAGTGTACCAAAACAAAAACCGAAACCCGCGGAAGTGAGGGAAAAACCTTTTCCTAGCTCCGGCTGGGTTCAACAACCCCTCGGCCGGCTCGGTCGGCCTGGAGACGGAGACGGTGGAGACGGAAACTAGAGCATCGGAGCACACGGCGGCGAAGGCGGCGGTGGTGGTTGTGGTGGAACCCCAGAAAAACACACAGATGCGGTCGTTCACCTTTTCACCGCCAAATCTCCGCATGGGCAAGAGGGTGGAAATGGGGATGTAAGGGAAAGGGGGGGTTCGAAAATCGGGAAACAACACCGTGGAACGTGACATCGAACGTAAAGAAAACAAACGGGCGCGCACTAAGACGAACGGCCGAGCATTCCCGGGTTCGTCACCCGGAAAAGCGCGCGCGATCGCGAGAAAACACTCTCCGATAAAAAATTTCATTGACTCCGGCCGGTTGCTGTTCCATATATCAAGCCCCCTTTTCGGCTCCGGTTCGTACCGGAGAAGTGGAGCAAGTAAGCATTGGGCCTGCCAGCCCGTGGAAACCTTCACGCGGGAAGCGACAACTCGGGAAACGTGCCAGCGGCCGGGGAGCAGCATAAGCGGGAAAGCAGCACGGGAGAACCGGAGGGGGGTTCGTTGCTTGCCGGATCATAGAAGTCTCTCGCGTCCCGCCCGGCTGAAGGAGGGGTGAGATTTGAGTTTGATTTCATTTCAAAACTGCGCTAGTTTCCCGGAAGGTCGACGACCGGCGCTGGTGCGAAATAAAGGTAAGGGTTATAGGATCCTTTTCTTGTTTGGTTTTGTTGTTTATAAAATAAATCTAATCGAGCCGAAAAAAAAACCATTGCCAATGGTCGTGAACTTGAAAATAGGGTTCTCTCTAGGGATCAAGGATTTTGTTCAAAACCAGCAATCGAAAAAAAAACGCTCCCCACAAAGGTTGCGTGAACTGAACGTCGCGGAAGTCACCTTCCAGCGATCGCGTTCGATGCCCGTCTCGAAGTGATGGCGCAATTTCCAATGGCGCAAAGTGCCGAGACTCTTCCAAACCGGCTCCGAACGTCACCCCGAGCAGGGGGAGACCAGAGGAGGCCAGCTGGGAGATGAAATAACACCCCACACCACCACCGGGAAAGTACGTGCGCAGCACGCGAAGAAAAGAAAGCACTCCGGATTAGGCGCTGTATAACGTAATAATCATTTCGAAAGTATGACAAGCACCCCTCCCCATCGAAAGGGGGAGGGAAGGGGGGGGGGCGTGGCTTCCTCGGCAAGAGAAAAATTCGAACCAAAGAAAGAGCGAGACAGGCGAAGGCATCTAAATGAGAAAATCTCTCAACAGCGCACTGCATTGCGCACCGCGCACAATTGCATCGTAGAGACAGTCTTGATTTCAAACTTGGGGGGATCCGAAGGGTTAGAGGAGAAGGTAAGTGGGAACGGGGCAGCAATAGTTGTGCGTTCCGCACGTCCGAGAGGGACGGCGAGACGAAAACAAAAAGCAAAAACCAATAGTTTCATTGTAATGCCCTATTTACCGTTTGTTTTATGTGCACATGCATGGGCGGACGGGCGGGCGGGCGTGCGCGCGCGCATATGCGCCGTCGTGTCCATCCTCATGTGGCTGGTCGTTGGAAGCGACTCTAGGCCATAGCGTCCGCTGGTCTCTAGGAGAAGAGAGAAATCCGCGGCTCAACCAAATCGATGGGTTTCTCACTGCAAAACAGATGCATTTTAAACCATCGTGAGATAAGCGACAGCAAACGATCGCAAAGTTCGCCGCTGACCAAAACGTGCCACCGAACGTCCGAATCGATCAGCAAGATGACATGTTGCCACCACTCCACTCCCTGGCGAACCGTGTGCCGATAAAAAAGGCCCGTGAAAAGAGCGCAGTATAGGAGGGCAAAGACAAAATGTACCGTTGGTGTGTTCATTTCTCCGTTTCTGCTTCGCGCGCCGACCGCACGGTGGCCACGGATAGACAGCACGCGCCTAGGGGGATCGCTGCATTTTCGTGAGCCCCTTGCGGCCTAGAACGAATTGGCCGTTCGATGCTCGCGCGGGGGTTCTCTATGAAATAATGCTTTTTAGTGGAGTGGCTTAGATGATGTAAAAGAGGCATACCAATCGTCTAGAGTTGGCTTAAAGTTGGCTACAAGTTTATTAAAACCTCCAATTTTAACGATATATAAGATTGTTAACATAGAAAAGATTGCTTCCAGCATTGACATCGTCGAAAAAATGTCCGAAAAAGCCTACTTTGTTTGTACGAACGAAAGACTTCAACGACTGCGTAAGCGACGAACTCGAAAAATTAGAAAATTAATTCGACTAAAGGCATATTATAATGAATGCATTTTGATTTTTAACATTCTAAAAGTATCTTTAGCTTTCCCAAAGCTACTTTTACTACAGCACTAAACAACGGTCTCTTCATTTATGAAACAAAAGTCAAATTAACACTTTTCCTCGTAAACTCGCCTTCAAACTCATCCCTCGGTTTCACTGCACATCGCGCCTCCTCCCCACAGCCAGCCATGGCGCCGGTGGTCGGTGGTGCATTTTCCTAGTTCCGCCAGGTTCAATGACCGGCCAGCCAGCCAGCCAGAGCCTGCCTCGCGCGCTCAGTAGAGTAGGCTAGTAGTGTTGGTGCCGGTAGCCGGATTAGGCGCTGTATAACGTAATAATCATTTCGAAAGTATGACAAGCACCCCTCCCCATCGAAAGGGGGAGGGAAGGGATCCTACGCGTTTTCTCTATGGGTTTTCCACCCAGCGCTCGGCGCGCTGCTCGTGTGCTCTGATTTTGCGTTCCTTCTCTCGCTCACCGAACCGATGCTGGCGTTGCCATTGCTCTAATGCCCGACCGCTATGTGCCTATGCTACGCTGGTAAAAAAAGGAGGCCAGCTGGGAGATGAAATAACACCCCACACCACCACCGGGAAAGTACGTGCGCAGCACGCGAAGAAAAGAAAGCACGGCAGCGATCGCGCAACATGAATGCTACCGCGCGAGTAACCGCCGGACGGCGAACGGCGCTACATATGTACAATAGATTTAGCACTAGGTAACTGGTTCAACAGCCGCGAGTAACCTCGTCCACCGGGGGGGGGGAGCTCACGCTCGGTGTGTGAGTGAGCGTTGCCTAGCCGCGATTATGCTGCTTTCTTCTTTCGTTCGCTCCTTCCGTGATTTGCTTTCCTTCCGATTCCGATGCTTTCTTTCGAGCCGTTGCGCTGTTGCGCTGTGGCGCGTTGTGCCACTGGAACAAAATTGCGAAACGAATGTGAGAGATGGGGAGAACCGTTTGCTGGGAGAGAACTATCACGTAACAGAGGAATGTTTCATGTGGAATTTTGTACATATAATTGCTTGACATTACTATACATTTTATAGAGTTTTTTCTTTATTTATTTTTCTATTTTTTATTGCTAATCTTTCTCTTACATATTTTTCTTCCTAACTGCGTTAAAATGTATTCACTATGTTAGCAAGCACATACTTAAAAACGTTAAAACGCAATACGATCCTTCAGCTTTAATCTTTTTGCTCAACTTTGAGATATGAAGACATATTTTTCTCAGAACAACATATGAATCACGTACATAGCCAGCATACTCTCTGCGTCACGTGATGGTGAAAGCTCGTGCTTCATCCACCTAGCCGCCCGAATAAGTAGAACCCATGCCACGTCATTCCTTCCGACCCATTCGAAAGAACGCTCCAGCAGCGGAAAGTATATGCTAAAATGTGAAAGTGATAAACTCCTCGATTCCCCTCGATAAGCACCCACCGGACCGGACAGTTCATTCATCCTTCCCCCCCCCCCCCCCCCCTTTCATTGACTCCGGCCGGTTGCTGTTCCATATATCAAGCCCCCTTTTCGGCTCCGGTTCGTACCGGAGAAGTGGAGCAAGTGAGCATCGGGCCTGCCAGCCCGTGGAAACCTTCACGCGGGAAGCGACAACTCAGAAAACGTGCCAGCGGCCGGGGAGCAGCATAAGCGGGGAAGCAGCACGGGAGAACCGGAGGGGAGGGGGGTTCGTTGCTTGCCGGATCATAGAAGTCTCTCGCGTCCCGCCCGGCCGAAGGAGGGGTGAGATTTGAGTTTGATTTCATTTCAAAACTGCGCTAGTTTCCCGGAAGGTCGACGACCGGCGCTGGTACGTAATAAAGGCAAGGGTTATAGGATCCTTTTCTTGATCTTTTCCGAAAAAAGCTTTGCCAATGATCGTGAACTTGAAAAAAGGGTTCTCTCTAGGGATCAAGGATTTTGTTCAAAACCACCAATCGAAAAAAAAACGCTCCCCACAAAGGTTGCGTGAACTGAACGTCGCGGAAGTCACCTTCCCGCGATCGCGTTCGATGCCCGTCTCGAAGTGATGGCGCAATTTTCAGTGGCGCAAAGTGCCGAGACTCTTCCAAACCGGCTCCGAACGTCACCCCGAGCAGGGGGAGGCCAGGGGAGGCCAGCTGGGAGATGAAATAACACCCCACACCACCACCGGGAAAGTACGTGCGCAGCACGCGAAGAAAAGAAAGCACTCCCCCCCCCCCCCCCCCCCCGTTTCTTCCGATTCTGCATTCTGTTCTTAAGACGCCTCCCAATCGCATCCCCCCTCGCGCAAGAACGTCCGAACCGAACCGATCGCAATAAGAAACAAATGAGAGAGAAACAAAAGCCCCCCCAAAACAAGCTGCAATCGAAGGTGAAACAAGCCGCGGAATCGAACGAAATGGAATGAAAAAGGTTCAATGCCCCCCGTGCGCCAATCGGGGCTGGGTGGGAAAAGTGTGTGAGCTTACCGAAAAATGAAACCATCCGATGCGCAAATGTGCGTATCTGGGAGATCTGGGTGCGTCCTCAAATAGGGGGAGAGCGAGAGAGAGAGAAATATAGAGAGAGGAAAGAAATAAAAACAACACGCAACACGCAAATGGAAACGCAAGTGCGAACCAGCGCCAAAATAAATAAAGAAAAAAAAGGCGTTTCGCGGAATTGGTCAGCCAAACGATCGGTGTCGTCGTGGATGTGAGACGAGACGAGACGAACCTACGACGTGTGATAAACAATCGGTCGCTGAAACGCAAAATGTGAATGTGATCATGTGAGATGATGAGCGAAAGGACACGACGTGTCAGTGACAGGGATGAAATATCATTGACTCAATGCAGGTTTTATGTTAAGTAATCATTATTCAGTTTTATTATGAAGAGTAGCACATAGAACTGACCGAATGTAATGCATAAAGTAAACTATGTGATTTTATTAATATTTTTATTTTTACGCAGTTTTATTGAAACAATAACATACTCCATCTTACCATAAAATTACATTTACAAACATAGCTTTTTTCTCAAGAAAGGCTAGAGGAGTGTATTCTAATGTATGGCGAATGGAAAGAATCGATAAATTAAAATCTAAAGAAGTATAGTATTATGCACTATAAAAGGATAACTACACAAAAATCTTATAACAAAGGATACATAAAACAAATAACAAACAAATAAAACGCTGCAACCCTCTACATCATGTTTTATTCTACAGCAAATCCTGATCCGAAGAAATCTCAGGTAACAAATACAAAATAAACGAAACAAACTCGACGAGGAGTGAAGAGGTCCATCAATCAATTTCAATCACTCTTCAAAGCCTTACAAATTTAAACCAATTTCCGAACCCTTTCGCAGGCACTTGATACTAACTCGATAATGAAATTAATGGCAAACGGGAGACAACAAACAAAACGTTACATCAAACGCAACCCTCCAAGCCAAACGATGTCAAAGACAATTTAACCCGCAGATTAATTGCGCACTCTTGCGTACGCCGTAACACGTAACACATGCGACCTCCCCGAAACAATCGACGTGTCAAAAGGGATGGAAATTAGCCTGTCACTGCATTCATCATTCGTTTCGTGCCCGTTGTGGCCCGTGAAGAGCAACGAACAAGCAAAAAAAAAACAAACAGAACAAAAAAAAACGCAGCTGATCATGTTTCTCTCTTCGCTCTGCGCGAATTCGTCCGCTGGTGTTGGTAGGTGAGGCATATCCATTGGCCGCCTGTTTGCGTGTGTTTGTGCAGAAGCATATGCATGCGCGAATCGCAATCGCGCATCGCTGGCCTGCGCCGTACGTATGGCGCTTTATTATACAACCGCCGCAACCGGCTCATTTTTCAAGTTCGTGGTCATCGCGCTCATCGCCGTCGTCCATGGCCGTAACCGTGGCTGAGGGCCGACCGCCATCACCGAGCGAACGCACGGAGAGCCCCGAGCGACGAGCGATGTGCCTCGGAAGTGGCACTCAAGGGGGTGTTCTACTGGAAGTGCAAATTTATTTTAACGAAATACTCATTTTAAGAAACTTTTCCACCAAATACTAAAATTTGTCCTTTTTTAACATTATCCTAGCAAACATACAGACGAGCATGGCCACTCAAATACACACCCGAGTAGTTAGCTCCCTGGAAATATTTTTGCCCGATCCCGCAAAACCTGTTGCGCGAAGAAGACGAATGCTCGCGGAATGCTCCGGGGCCCGTCAGCGTAACAAGAATCGCTGACTTTGGTAATACTTTGGAATGTGGTAGTGGTGTTGGTGGGCCAGCACAATCGCTTTGCACAATCGCTCGCTCTCGTGCAGCTTCCTCTCAACCGCAGCAGGCGCAGCAAAGCTCCCACGAAGGATCGTGCGACCGGAGTAAACTGGAGCTTTACTGGCTCTCGCGCTGCTCGCACACTCGAAAGGGGAGAATGTATGTTAGGCCAATGACCGCTGGAGCCGGAGCTTTGGCTTTGTTTATGTTGCGTTTCCTTCCATTCCGTCGATCACGTTCTCGCCGTTCTCGCTCTCTCTCTCTCTCTCTCTCTCGCCCACGGCCCCCTTTCGGGTGGAGAGCAGAGCTTTAGCGCTGCCATTATTTATCTTCCTCGATCGTTCTCCAGCACACGGTGGACGTTGGGAGTTTGTTTTTTGTTTCCTCCCCTGTACTTCTGCTGCTGTTTGTTCATTTGTTTGCGTCTTCCTTCCACTGACCATCGAAAGCGTGTCAGAGAAAGCATATACGCGAGCGGGCGCGCGCGCGCGATCGATCGGTCGCGAGCGTTTTCGGTGTTCGGACTCGGGAAAGGAAGAAAAGTCTCGAAAACCCTCGAGACGGTGGTGACGCACGGGGAAATCTGAAACTGAAGGCGAAGTACTGTAGCGATGGGATGAAGAACTCAAACGTAGGGATTATCTTGGATAAGGAATTTTTAACATTGACGAAGGAAAAACCTGGAAAGTCGTCAGTGCAATTAGAAAAGGCTAAACTTTAGCTCGCTTTTGGAATTTGATAGTTTTGTAAGAAGAGAGAAGAATTGATGCTTATGAAATCTATACAGATTACTTTACGAATATGAAACCTAGAAATATTATTAGCACAGTAGATTGTAGTTTAGACGATAACCTATATTCATATTCGTTCTGCGATGATTAGTCACGCCTTTATTAAGTTTTCCACGATGCATTCTTACAACGAATTAAGAATCTCCAATGCGTTTAGCTTCTCCAGACAGTCGTATATCATTACAGAACCATGAGTCTTCATGGATTATGTTTCAATTATATTGTTATACTATTATATTTCAATATTCTTATTTTTAATCGTCATTTCAACAGCAAAAGTAAATAAGTTGTGTTAAATGTGCCTTCTCATTTCACATTACTGTATTTAACTGTTTTATCCTGCTTGTATTACAACCAAGGATGAATTTAGTGCTACAATAAATATGGAATGCAGTGTGAACTATAAAATCCTTTCCAGAATCCAACGATTTGGCTAAAGCTGCACTATATTTTCTCCGAGAAAGCTTTCTTCGAACCGTTTCGCAGTGATAACACTGATACATTTTTAAATACGGCACAGCCTGCCTTTGTCATCTCGTTCATTAATCAACAGAAAACTGAATTTAATAATTCAAATGAGCTTTTTCTCGTTGTTTTCTTCTCTCTCCCTTGCCGAATCTTATCAATTATAATCCCATCGAGCGTGAATCTGCGAACTGCTACAAATTTGTATGTAAACTAAACGCAGTAAAAGTGGGTGAACGCGAACTGGCGAAATGAAACACTCGTCATGCGTGCTTTAGCTGCACGGGGAAATCTGAAACTGAAGGCGAAGTACTGTAGCGATGGGATGAAGAACTCAAACGTAGGGATTATCTTGGATAAGCAATTTTAATCATTGAGGAAGGAAAAATCTGGAAAGTCGTCAATGCAATTGGAAAAGGCTAAACTTTAGCACGCTTTTGGAATTTCATAGTTTAGTCAGGGGAGAAAAGAGTTGATGCTTATGAAATCTATACAGATTTCTTTCCGAATATGAAACCTAGAAATATTATTAGCACAGTAGATGTAGCTTAGACGCAAAACTATATTCAGATTTGTACTGCGATGATTGGCAAAGTATTAATGAGTATTCTTACAACGAATTAAGAATCTCCAATGCGTTAAGCATCTCCAGACAATCGTATATTATTACAGAACCATGAGTCTTCAAGGATTATGTAGTATTATATTGGGAGATACAAGAACATTTATACTTATTATATTGATTCATTCTTATTTTTAATCGTCATTTCAACAGCAAAACTAAGTAAGTTGTTTTAAATGTTCCTTCTCATTTCACATTACTGTATTTAACTGTTTTATCCTGCTTGTATTACAACCAAGGATGAATTTAGTGCTACAATAAATATGGAATGCAGTGTGAACTATAAAATCCTTTCCAGAATCCAACGATTTGGCTAAAGCTGCACTATATTTTCTCCGAGAAAGCTTTCTTCGAACCGTTTCGCAGTGATAACACTGATACATTTTTAAATACGGCACAGCCTGCCTTTGTCATCTCGTTCATTAATCAACAGAAAACTGAAATTAATAATTCAAATGAGCTTTTTCTCGTTGTTTTCTTCTCCCTCCCTTGCCGAATCTTATCAATTATAATCCCATCGAGCGTGAATCTGCGAACTGCTACAAATTTGTATGTAAACTAAACGCAGTAAAAGTGGGTGAACGCGAACTGGCGAAATGAAACACTCGTCATGCGTGCTTTAGCGAAAGGAATCGGCCTGCTCACGTGCGTCCATGTGTGTGTGTGTGTGCGGGAAAAGGCGGAAAAGAAAACTGTGTTAAGCATGAAAACACGCGCGAGAGAGGAAGCGAGAGCGAGGAGAGAGACCAAGCGCATTTAAAAGAAAAGGAGAAGATAAGCCAACCCTTCCCGAGTGGTGGTGGTGGTGAGAAAGAAAATTCCACCACCACCACCAGCACCACCAGCAACACCCCGTGGACTATATTGCGTGTGGAGCGAACCCGCTCGTTGGTTGAATAAGTGGCGGTGGAGAAAATTGTGTCATTTCCGATCCGCTCCGCGTTATGCTGCGGAGCTGGGTCGATGAACCTTTTGTGGGTTTTGGTAGACCTTGAAATAGTGCGCACCGTGTGCGTGCGGGGAGATGCACCCCCGAGGTATCGAGGTGACTCGCGGCCAAGATCATTGCCTTTGATGGATGGTGGAAACGGGGGTTTTCGTTGTATGGGGAGGCTTTTTTATTTTTGGGGCTTCCTGGTAGTCTCTCTCGCTCTTTCTCTCTCGTTCTCTCTGGGTATCTGCCTATTTTGGGAGGAAAAATGTTCGCTGGAGGACGTACATTGAACCCAACGATTGCGAAAGTCGCTCCGTTTGGTCGAACTGGAGGGAATGGAGATGCTCCAGTTAAATGTTTGTTTTGTTGTAAGCGAGGTGAGAGAGTAAAATGTTTAAAAATCGATATTTCTTGTTTATTGTGGATCGGAAAAAACTTTTCCTCTATAATAGGCTCGTGCTAAATTAAGAAAATTAAAGCAATTTTTCACCCATTGCAAAGTGTATAACTATCATCTGTCTTGCAACTGTCGATCGGAAAAAAGATCATGTATTATTTTCCTCCATTTTTTTCTAACGTTGCCACCACCTTTTGCAATTGCACATCGAATGTGCATCTCGTATTTACGACCTAACGGCAGTTTGCAACAGAACACTTCCAAAAATCGCTCTAAATGCCCCCGAGCCTTCGGAACGCATAACGGAACGCTTTACGTTGTAACATGGCCTACGCGAAACCCCCGAAAAAGGATACAGCCTGCGAGGCAGACGTTTCCTTCAAAATTATGTAATACACTTCGGCCGCTTCCTTTTTTCTGCACATTCGCTTTACCACCCGTAAGGGAATAATTTAAACAGGACCTAACGGCGTACATATTTCGTTTACAGCCACCGCGTCCCGTTGAAACCTTATCGGGAAGAGTTGTAAAACTTTCTCGACAACAACAACGAAGCAAAAAAGCATAAAGTGCCGACAGCATGCCGCCCGCCCGAGATGGGAGGTACAACGGGCAGAAAAAGGACACGGGCACTTCGCACTTTGGTTTTTTAATGTGTTCCCTTAAAAAAACGGACTGCTTCTTGTGCTGAAGGTTAGCCCAGTTGTGACCTTGTGGCGGGGTACGTTAAAAAAACACGCACAAACACACATGCACTGCCGCATTGGTACGTGCCGAACTGACGGCTGACATTTATTGGCCGTAAATTACTGTTCCGTGCTTCCAGCAACGGGGAAAAGAAAGTTAAAAGACGCATGCAGCCGTGGCGTAGTTCGAAGGACAAATTGATACTTTTTTAGCAGCCTCGTCCGAGGGGTTGAATGGTGCAATTGACGCCTAAGGTCAGGGTGGTAGGATATGGTTTGAGCGTCGGTAAAAAATGACGGATAATGGTCAGGATCGCAGCGCAGAAGTCGTCATATGGTTGACATTATGGGAATATTCCAAGAATTGCTCATTCGCCTATTGGGCTCATTAGTTAAATTTTGGAGGAAAAAAATGGTGGCCATGTTGAGGAACATTCAATTGGTTTGGAAGTATGAGCTGGCGGTTCCCGAGGTTCCTGTTCTGGATCGAATATGATTGAACACGGGACCGTCATGCTTATCACGGTGCTTACGCAAACGTAAGCGGGCACAGGAAATGATTTTTTTTCTTCACTGCCGTGTTTGTGTGCGTGCTTGTGGAAAAGAGCAAGAAAGCCGTTAGTAGAACGTTCTCGCATAATCTCGGTCCGCAGCTGCGCGGGGGGGGGGGGGGGGGGGGGGGGGGGGAGAAAAAAAGAAAAACAAACGAAGGATGATCGCGCTGCTCGTCTTCCTCGCGAAGAAAGTGCAACGGTAAAGCAGTGAGTTTGGTGGGTTGGTGAGAAAAATGTGTTTATTTGTCGTGAAAGATTCGTGAGGAAAATGTCAGCAAAAATGAACGAAAAGGATCTGGGGAAAACACAGATTCCTGAAGTGAATATCTCTTATAATTAAAACATTAGAAATATTATAGGAGATCGAATAGAAATATTGTCGGATTACTGATCAGTTAAAGTCACAAACATAATTTTGAAAAATAGACAAAAAATCAAATTTATTCAAGCAATGATTCCCCTGAAGTACCGTTACCCAAAGAAGCTATTTACATAACCCCCACAAGGAAATGGAAAACCCCTTTTCTCAATGCATCTCACGCGCACAACACGAAAGGATTGATTTCCGGGCCCGAGCGCAAGGAAGCATCTGCTGCTTAATGCGCCTGTCGCCCAGGTCCTGTCATCCTTCATTTCCATTCCAGCGTCAGCGTTTTTACGCGCTTCCGCCCGGCATCCGCACGCTCGCCGCTATCGGTGCACCTTTACCGTTGCAAGCTGCAGGCATGCACACACACACACACACACACCGGCCGTATTTTGGGCCGCTTGCATGTGATGATTATTATAATGATTGTTTCAAAGACAGACGGCGAACTGCTACTGAACTTGTTGAAACTCATGACTACAATACTGTGAATAATAGATTTGCAAAGATATGTTTGAATTGTTTAATATTTTGTATAAAATAGAATCAAACCATTAGTTAGGCTGATTTCAAGCTTCCTTCAAGATATCCCACAGCTGTTATCAGTCGTACTCCCCCCGATAGTCACTGGTTGAAAGAGAAAAGAAGCTCCGTCAGCAAATACTTTCCTCGGCAAATCTGCGAACCGAAGCGTTTCGCTCTCTATTGCACATTGTCTCGCCGAAAAAAAAAACGGCACAGTCTAGTTGCTATCAGACGGCGATGGCGGCGGCCCAAAGCCTTCTTGACGCACTCTCCCAGAACGCGCCGAAGCGCATCGTGCAGCAGCAGCAGCAGCATCCGTATCGTCTGCAACGGGCGCACCGAGGCAAAAGTGTTAATGACCGGGCCGGGCGTCGAGGTGCGTCCGAAACCGTGTTTCCAAGTTTCACTGCGCCGCACGCCACACACACACACACACACACACCTATTGGGCTCATTAGTTAAATTTTGGAGGAAAAAAATGGTGGCCATGTTGAGGAACATTCAATTGGTTTGGAAGTATGAGCGTGGATTAAGTCTGTTTCTTAATTTAATTTTCCTCATTATTCTGTCCTTAGTTGCTATCCTTAAACGATGTTTAGGAATACAGTGGCAGCTCCTATTTCTTCTCAACCTCCTGCTTTTCGAGCGCGATAGTGTTGTTATGACTTCTAGAGAATTTATACTGTAAATCAGGTTAGATGCAGAGAATATCAAGCGAATAGAATAGAAATAAGCCAAATACTGTTGAAATATATTATTTGAGAACAGTTGGACATGAAAGAAACATGCTGAAGCTTTATATTGTGTAAAATTCTGTATCGAAACTGATGTTATTCATAGGACAATTTTATAAAAACTCTTTTAAGAATATTTACTATATTTTTGTTACGTTCCATTCCGTTATTCTTGATTATTATCGATTTCCTTTTTGATTTATTATGGATTATTAATTAAAATTTCACATAAACATATTTTCAAATATTAATACCAACTAAATAACTCCTTATGAACAAAATGTGTTGATAATCGTTCAATGTGATGATTATTATAATGATTGTTTCAAAGACAGACGGCGAACTGCTACTGAACTTGTTGAAACTCATGACTACAATACTGTGAATAATAGATTTGCAAAGATATGTTTGAATTGTTTAATATTTTGTATAAAATAGAATCAAACCATTAGTTAGGCTGATTTCAAGCTTCCTTCAAGATATCCCACAGCTGTTATCAGTCGTACTCCCCCCGATAGTCACTGGTTGAAAGAGAAAAGAAGCTCCGTCAGCAAATACTTTCCTCGGCAAATCTGCGAACCGAAGCGTTTCGCTCTCTCCTACCCTTTTGTCTGCCGCGCTCAGCCTGTTTCCGTTTTCCCACCAGAAAGCGTCTTCCTAAACACTCTCAGTCGTCATCATCATTAACGGCGCTTCCATTGCCGTTTGACTTTCCCACGAGCACGCTAGCACGGACTCCTACACGAGGACAATTGACAGGAGCAGCAATAACACGGCAAACACACAACACGAAACAAAAAAACCGAAAGCTACCCTTTTACCACGTTTCAGCTACCCTTTCAACTGTAAATATTGACGATCGGTGTACCCCCGGTTGGCCTCGTCCTGGCAGGACTCCTCCGTCTTCCTCGCGAAGAAAGTGCAACGGTAAAGCAGTGAGTTTGGTGGGTTGGTGAGAAAAATGTGTTTATTTGTCGTGAAAGATTCGTGAGGAAAATGTCAGCAAAAATGAACGAAAAGGATCTGGGGAAAACACAGATTCCTGAAGTGAATATCTCTTATAATTAAAACATTAGAAATATTATAGGAGATCGAATAGAAATATTGTCGGATTACTGATCAGTTAAAGTCACAAACATAATTTTGAAAAATAGACAAAAAATCAAATTTATTCAAGCAATGATTCCCCTGAAGTACCGTTACCCAAAGAAGCTATTTACATAACCCCCACAAGGAAATGGAAAACCCCTTTTCTCAATGCATCTCACGCGCACAACACGAAAGGATTGATTTCCGGGCCCGAGCGCAAGGAAGCATCTGCTGCTTAATGCGCCTGTCGCCCAGGTCCTGTCATCCTTCATTTCCATTCCAGCGTCAGCGTTTTTACGCGCTTCCGCCCGGCATCCGCACGCTCGCCGCTATCGGTGCACCTTTACCGTTGCAAGCTGCAGGCATGCACACACACACACACACACACCGGCCGTATTTTGGGCCGCTTGCGTAATTGGCGGTTCCCGAGGTTCCTGTTCTGGATCGAATATGATTGAACACGGGACCGTCATGCTTATCACGGTGCTTACGCAAACGTAAGCGGGCACAGGAAATGATTTTTTTTCTTCACTGCCGTGTTTGTGTGCGTGCTTGTGGAAAAGAGCAAGAAAGCCGTTAGTAGAACGTTCTCGCATAATCTCGGTCCGCAGCTGCGAAAAATCCCGTTGCCCCGGTCGGGAGCGTATCCTGCGTTCGGCAATTGTTATCTGCGCGATCACATCCTGCGCGCCGCAGGATCATGTTCGGCGGCGACGTGGGTAAGGACGAGATTGCAGCAGGTATTGCGGGAGTGCATTCTGATGAAGGTGCACCGCGCGGACGGATCTGCAAACGGTGCGTGAAAAAGGTTGTGCGATCTTCCAGCACAGTTTTCTTCCTTTCTATTGCGCGGAATATGAAAAAATGAGCTTGTTGAGAGCTGAGGAACAACATCTGGTTGCATTTTTTTAAGAGAATGCATTATTGCCGTAGGAGAAAAAATCGATAAATATGATTATGCTATTGGTTCATTGAAAGAAGAAGCTAATAAAAACATACAGAACGAAAATGTTAAATATGTTACCGAAAATTGAGGATTAAGACTCAAATCCTATGAAACTAAACATAAAAAAATCAAGATCATCTAGCTAGAGAACTTAACAAGTATCAAGAACAGATTTTGGAAACCATTATCCTGATATTCCTAACATGTTCTGAAGAATCTCTGCTTCTTAAGGCATCAAAATTTGATTTCAAATAAAAAAGAGCAATTACTTGTTCTCATCCACATCCGTTTATGCTTCGAAGGCTCACCCTCTCCATTTGATGGGCGATTAAAAACCACTCAAAGGACCATTTCTATCAAACGGATACATTTCTCTCCTCCGGCTGCTCCAGATCCAACGGGTTTTCAGTTTCTCCTACCCTTTTGTCTGCCGCGCTCAGCCTGTTTCCGTTTTCCCACCAGAAAGCGTCTTCCTAAACACTCTCAGTCGTCATCATCATTAACGGCGCTTCCATTGCCGTTTGACTTTCCCACGAGCACGCTAGCACGGACTCCTACACGAGGACAATTGACAGGAGCAGCAATAACACGGCAAACACACAACACGAAACAAAAAAACCGAAAGCTACCCTTTTACCACGTTTCAGCTACCCTTTCAACTGTAAATATTGACGATCGGTGTACCCCCGGTTGGCCTCGTCCTGGCAGGACTCCTCAAGCGCAAGAAAAGGATTCGGTTGCTAACGGTACCGGTCGGTGCATCCTGTGCGGATCCTTGAAAGGACGGTCCCGAGTCCCGTTTCGAGCCTCCCGTGACGAGGGTGTTAAATTGACGATCGAATGTGCCTCCGGTGGCCCGACTCGCACTGGGTGCTGCTCAAGCATTGAAGTGTGATATGTTGATATGCTGCCCGGCACGGTGAGTCGAAAAAAAACCTCTTCCCTTTTTTATAAAATTTCAATTGAACAAACACACAAACACGGCCGGAACGATCGGTTTTCCCACCAACTTTCGGGTATGAAATGCACCCGTGAAATAGGGTGAGCCAAAGAGAGAGAGAGAAAAAAATGCATGATGTTACATCATCGGATGTCCCGATCGGTATCGAGGTGCGCTTTTGTGTGTGTGGCTGAAGAGGGAAGTGAGATTTCATTTGAGTTTTTTCTCGTTTGAAGGCTGGTTTGGACCATATTTTGATCACCTGTAAGATTTGATCGTACGATGGGAAACATTTTTTTAATGACATGGAAAGAAATGTTGAAAAAGATCGTGTATACACCAAATCGATAAGGATGTTCGGTAAATATTAGATTAATAAATACGCACTTATAGAAGGAAAAAACTATAATTTCATCATAAATCTAACAAAAACTAAACAAATACGAATATTCGATCCGATAAGGATTAATCGTTTATAATATGTTCAAAGAGCTATAGCTCAATTTGATCCTTGAGGGCAATAACTATGTTGGACATGAAGAAATGACGTTTTATTTCAAAATATAATCGAAAGATTAGCCTCAAATTTTAAACAAGATTATCCTGTCTGTAGTTCGAACAAAATGGTTTATTCATTCCAAAAAGTACCGTTAGCTCTGTCATTCTTTCCTTTTCACACTTGCACATCCTTCCACTGTGTAGTAAGGAACGTGCGGTTCGACAGCGCCAACATTTCCGCCCCTAACGACGACTACTGGTAAACCGACCGTGGTGGTACCACTATTACCTCCCTGTCTCTCTCTCTCTCGCTCTCACTCTCCTGCTCGCTCTAAGCACTCTAGGCAAGACCTCCATCCGGATAAGTCAAACTGTGGTGGCTCGTGAAAGGTGGGCCCTGCGGCAGCCCTCTACGGTATGAAAGCATCTCTTCCCGCTTCAACTTCCTAATGTCCCACGCTCCGGAGACGTTCCACAGTAATAAACCACACCGTTATGTCACGATGTAACACAATTTGCTTCCTGCTGCAAAACCGTCCGCGACCGACAGCGTCATGTCCACCATCTAATAATAGCCATTACCGTACATCAGCCGTCCAGTTTGCCCTTTTTCCGTACCTTAAACCATCCCAGTCGGAGCAGCGACCGAGCGGATGGCATGAAATTGATGAAATTGAAGTTTAATCCCTAATTCGAATGGCAGAGCGCTCCGCTCAACGACTGCAGGGGTGACTTCAATGCGCACTTCAAGCTGGGAACCCGATCTTGACCATTGATCTTCAATGTGGCTTAGGCGAGCGAGGCGTTGATACGAATCCGTCACCGACTCAAAAGCCATAAAGTAGTTTCTTACGTTTTTTTGCCCCTTCCCTTTACCCACCCTGAAAGATCAACTCGATCGTAATAGCTCGAGCTCAGCCGGTTTTAAGCGACCGACAGAGCGCGAGTCACTCGCGCGTTGTTTGCGTGGTGCAGAGTTCATTGTTCCAGTTTCGCGCGACGGCCCTCCGGCCCCAGCGCCCTCAGACCCGGTCTTCCCCGGTCAGGAGCGAAAGATACACGCAGAGATTGCTTCCCGCAGTACGCAGTACAAAACCGCCACAAAAGGATACAACATTCTGGCCTGCTTCTCGAGCAGAGGAGCAAAAAAAATCGAAAACCTTCAACGCCTCCCCGAGGCGAGAAACTCACCACGCCAGCGCCAGAACGAAAGGCACCGGAACCCCTAATAGGCAAGGAATCTCGATTACTTTCGATGCTCCTGGGCCCGAACCGATCCTCCGGGCGTTTGTCATTTCTCTGCTTCTTCACCCGAGCAACGGAGCTACGGCGCTACGGACATTTGGAACAGTTGGAAATGAAAACGAATTAAACCGAAAAAAGGACCATTTGTGTGTCTGTATCCCTGCCGGTTGTTGGTTGGGCTTTGATATCGGTTTTATATCAAAAACTTGTTTCCTCCGGCGGCGCAGGAATCGAATCTCGGAAGCGACCCCAAAAGGCCAGACGCACCGAGCTCTAATAAAAAAAAGGGACCCTAGGTCTAGGACGGGATCGCGTTAGTGTGCGTTTTTTTGTTGTTGTTGCGCCTGTGCGCGTTATCTAATTGCTAGGAACACCGCGAGAACATACCGAGAAACAGGTTCCACGGATTGTGGTTTCTTTCCTCTTCATCTAACATTTCTTCTCCTGCTCGTGGGCCTAGGAATCCCTGCGCTATTAGGGATTCGTTGATTGTTTCTTCGGCCACGCTTCGTTCGCTTCCCGCGCAAGTGTTCTAGGATGGCCTGTCCTGTACGGAGAGCTGGAATCTTTGCCTCTTCTCCCACGGCCAAGGGTTCGTCGCTTGCTTGCCGCTCGCTGCTGTGTGCTCGGAATCGAAATTGGAGGATAATTCGGAAAACCGGTTTCGTTTGCTTCGTTTGTCACGGTAGAATGGTTCTAGAAAGGATAAGATAAGCGTTCTAGAAAGGATGAGTGGAACTAATGCTAGAACCGGTATTTTGGATGGGTCAAATTGGAAACACCGACCATGGCCTGCTTCTCGAGCAGAGGAGCAAAAAAAATCGAAAACCTTCAACGCCTCCCCGAGGCGAGAAACTCACCACGCCAGCGCCAGAACGAAAGGCACCGGAACCCCTAATAGGCAAGGAATCTCGATTACTTTCGATGCTCCTGGGCCCGAACCGATCCTCCGGGCGTTTGTCATTTCTCTGCTTCTTCACCCGAGCAACGGAGCTACGGCGCTACGGACATTTGGAACAGTTGGAAATGAAAACGAATTAAACCGAAAAAAAGGACCATTTGTGTGTCTGTATCCCTGCCGGTTGTTGGTTGGGCTTTGATATCGGTTTTAGCTCGTGTGCAATGACTTCTCTCGGTACACTCGCAGCCACAGCTACTTTCCATTATGTAATCGAGGTACCGTTAGGTTCAGATCGCTCAAGGAGGGTGGGCTGGAGCGGCAGAAACCCGCATCGAGCGAACGAGCATTAGAAGATTGGTCCCCGAGGGGGTGGAAGGCTTCGGCTGCGGTAGGAGGCGCATTCTGCACGACGCCTGCAGGCAGCTTCTGCCGTGCGATCTTTGTGCTGGTTGCTTCCAGCACGGAGGACGCTTTGTGTCGCCATGGATGCCTGTGTATGGAAACTTGTCCCAGCGACACTGGGGATTATAACATGGCGAATTATATAACTCCCACTGGTGTGAAGATCCGATCGGTGGTGGATTCTGTGGAGTGGATTTGGTAAGGCAGTGGGTAATTAAAATTTTGATAAAACGTATCGTAATGATGAATTTGTTTATAAACATACTATAAGGCATGTTCCTGCCCTATATACGGTGTAAAAAGTGATTTCAAAATATATATTTTTAATTAAAAATCAAATATTCATTTTAAATAATAACAATATGTTCGTTTTACTCATGAGTTTATACTTGCTTCACTTTGTTTTTGTTTCAATTTTATGTCATTTAAACGTGCACACATCAATACTCAATGTTTAGTCGGAGCTCAAGATCTCGTTGTCTCTGAAAATTTCGGTCCCCGGTCCGGTGGAAATGAGAGTGAGAAAGAGCCCGGGAACGCGGACCCGGGAAGCGAACCGACCCAACCTGGCCGAGGAAGTCAATGAACTGTCCGTTGCAAAAATAGGCTAAACCGCGCCCGGCCCCGCGCTGAGGTGAGCGCCGGGCTATTGAAAACGAAAAGTACCGTAAGCTCGGCTCCGGCAGGCCCGGACACCGCCACCGTCATTAGACTAGAATCTACGAGCGCTCGGGCCGGATCTAGCCGGTGGAGCTGGGTGCTCGATTCGAGCGGAGCTGGAGCTCGATCGGAGCTCTCACTGCTGAGTCCGTCGCGTCGCGTGAGAGGCGACCCATTCCAACGGTACAACGCGCGTCGCATAAGCGACGAACCCCGGCTCGACCGGTTCGACGATCGTGCCGAAGTTTTGATAGTAAGAGGGGTGTACAGGGCCACGAGGGGTTTGTGGGCACAAATCATGATGGTGGTGGCACCGTGCACTGCGTGTGACGCGCCATATTATCGCATCGTGCGGTTGCAGCTACCCCTGTGTTGTGGCTGTTGCTGTAATAAACGCCTCTACGGGTGGAACGCGATCGATCGCCGGAGATGCGGGACCAAATCGTCGTTCTGGGACTGTCACCGTGTTTTTTGCGTTCGCATCGCGTCACTTATCTCCACGTTATGACCCGTTCCGGGAAGGCGAGCCGTTGCGAAGCGAGAGCGCACGAGGAAGTCCTCGCATCGCGTCACTTATCTCCACGTTATGACCCGTTCCGGGAAGGCGAGCCGTTGCGAAGCGAGAGCGCACGAGGAAGTCCCGGGCATTGGGTGTAATTGCTGCCAGGTGTTCCTGGCGTGCTGCCGGTCGCAAGTGGATGCCCTTTAACTATACGTTTTCGGGGTGCCTTTAATTGAATGGCCATTTTCTTCTCATTTCGCCAAACGCCACAACGGAAAAACGGTGCGTTCTGATAGCGGGTTGCAACAAGCACACGCATCAAATTATCGTGCGGCATTTGAAAGGGCGAAGAGGGCAACGATTTATTTGCAATGTTGATTGGACGGTTCGGAGTGGTTCAAGAGGTAAGTTTGGTGGAAAAACGAGGGTAAAGAACACTGTAATTAAACTGATTGCATAAAATAATCGCACTGAGCAGCTCTCAAAACGTTAATTGTCCAATATGAGATGTAGTTTCATTTTTTTAACTTTGACCAAATCGAGTTCTTAGAGCCGTTTATTATTTTTACTACTAATAAGTTTGGAAATCTTTTTTTAACTAATTTTATGATCAAACTTTTCGAGCACTTATTTATCAATTATTGCTTAATTTAAAGCTAGCTGTTATTAATCGTAATCAGTTAAATAATCTTTATTAATTGAATAATTGTTTTCATGTTATTCATCGCTTTATTAGACCCGCTGTTGTATATTTTATATTTTATTGTATATTTTACAGAAAGAAACCTGCCAAATAATGGTTTAAAGTAATAAACAATATACTAAATTGCTAAAAACTCCCGCTTGGATGAAACTTTCATAAGATAGTATTGAACATTACCTATCCTAATTGATAACTTTAATATGAATTGTTTCTCTATATGATAGCAGCCTATTCGTTTTCCATGTGAGGATGACTCCCCTGTCTATTATAATGAGCAAACATCAGCTATACATAATACTACACCACAAAATTACTTCAAAACTCCACTTACTGACGGCTTAAGAAGTCTAAAGTTAGCTAAACTCTAAAGCATCTATCCATCGAACGTCTTAAGCGTGAGATCGTATAACACATTCACACAAACGTAACATATCTTACGGAAACGATTCCAACCACCGTGGAGTGGAGAATAAATTCGCTTTTAATTAAAACCCGAAGATCAAATCGCCCAACAGTCCAATCCTAAAGCCCCCTCCCTAAAGGCACCGCGATGAGTTATGCTTCCACCAGCAAACCCCCGGAACGCTCAACTTCCGATGACACAATTACATGTTTTCGATAAAGTTTCATCTGGTCCGCGAGTTCTGCCGCGATCGGAACCTGCGATCGGGACCACTGGGATTTGAGCAGCACGGAGCAGGAACCGAAATTCGACCACGAAACCCATTTAAAAATCGCTCGCCATTCGAGTTGAGCGTATGAGCGAGCGAGCGAGCGAGTGAGAGCGCACCCGCGATCGTCCGCGAGTTCGGTCGTCGACCTCGCGACCAAATGTTCTCATTTTCTTTCGAGCGCGCGTTTTTTTTTTGTTACCTTCGCTCCTCCCGCCTCAGTTTTTTTAAAGGCAACGGGGCACATACGCACACGTGCAGCGGTGGCACGTTTAACTTCTTGTTGTTTTTTTTCCTCTCCGTTCGGGCCACCGAAACCACGAGCGAAAGGTGAATCCCGTTGGTCCGGTGAAGATGGCGATCCGATGCGCGATGGATTGGCCGCCTCTCCCACCGGGAACGCATTAGGGTGGGAAGGTGGGGGGGGTGATTCTGTAGGTGTGCCGCGGAATGGTGCGTCCAAGCGGTCTCACTCTTGCTCCCGGTATCATTAGCGAGTTGGCTCAACTTTTGACGTATCGAGTGATTTGAGCGAAGGGAAAGTTGGGAACCCTCCGGAGAGCACTTTTTCGGTACGGAATGGGTGGAAGGGGAAGGGGGTGGTGCTACCGGTGCGGTCCGTTATCTGGTGGCGGTGGGCCCACTGTCCAGTGCCATCTTCGCTTACGTGGATGACTTTTTCGACCGGCAATTAACAGCCATTACGGCCGAGCGACTGTCATTATCTGGCTGCTGAACGTTCTTGCATTATTTAGCATAGCAACCCGAAAGATGGAGAGAGGAAATCAGAGTTTTTTCGGCCTTCCTTCTGCTGCTGCTGTGTCCAATCTCTAGAACATCACCTGAGCCGCCCAGGACGGCGGTGCGGTTCGGCGGAAATCGAAATTTCTAACTGTTGGTTCGCCTTTCTCTTAATTTTCGGCTCTCTCTCTCCCTTCTGGCAGGCGTTTCGCGCATTACATTCCAGGCAACCAAATAAAAAAACGGTTCCCGAGCACGGCCAGAACAGAACAAAACGGCCCGGTGCGCCTTATGCGTTTCGCTTTTGTTTTGCGCGAAATTATAGAGCTTCACACGACGGCAGCAGCAGCCCGAACAGGTTGAAGATGGTTCGGCAAGGTGCCGGCGGCGCTTTGTAAAAGTTGAGCCGCTCGCGAACGCTCAAGTGAAAATAAGACACACACGCGCACACCGAACGGTAATGAGTTCAACGAACTCCGGTCCGCTCCGGTGTTTTGGGTGTGCGACCGGGTGTGTGCGAATGTTTTTTTTGTGTTGTTGCTTCACATTGGAAGGTTCACATGGAGCTGATGAACGATCACGGCGCATCGATTGACATTTGAAGGAAATTGCGTTTAATGAGGCAAACGACAAACACAATTAATTAGTGGTTTTCCTCGTTGTTTGGCTGGTGGAACGTTCTTCAGTTCGCAATTTCGCTCTTGTCAAACGATTCTTGGTCGTAATTAAAATTCAAAACGACAATTGTATCGGCTTTGAAGATCGTTCGCTGCGAACATTGATTGCGATCACGATGGAAGAGAAGTGTGTGTAATGAGAAGCTTTGTAAAGACGAAATAAGAAAGAACCTGGACCTGGGTGATGTTAATTTGAATGCTTAGTAGAAGATTTTTTTAAGTTGTTAAGGAAAGTCTATAAGTTTAAATCAATTACCTCATTTCTGGATTTAGAGGATAAACAGACGTCCTTGACTTTCTCTCATCTTAGTAATTTGATAACCAAAAATCCTACAAGAGAGCTCAAAATATCGATAAAACTACATCTGATTCATGACATTTTCAAGCATAGATAGAAAATTAGAAAAAAATCTCAAAAACGTTGCTATTTTAAATGCATTTTTTGTGGTTTAATGTACAACTAGTTCGAAACATATCATCTTCAATTTCCAAAGAAGGACATTTTTTTTTATACAATTTACGAAAAATGATAAATTTTCAGAGACAACGAGATCTTGAGCTCCGACTAAACATTGAGTATTGATGTGTGCACGTTTAAATGACATAAAATTGACTACACGATGGAAGGATGTGCAAGTGTGAAAAGGAAAGAATGACAGAGCTAACGGTACTTTTTTTGTTTGGACTACAGACAGGATAATCTTGTTTAAAATTTGAGGCTAATCTTTCGTTTATATTTTGAAATAAAACGTCATTTCTTCATGTCCAACATAGTTATTGCCCTCAAGGGTCAAATTGAGCTATAGCTCTTTGAACATATTATAAACGAATATTCATTATCGGATCGAATATTCGTATTTGTTTAGTTTTTGTTAGATTTATGATGAAATTATAGTTTTTTCCTTCTGTATGTGCGTATTTATTAATCTAATATTTACCGAAAAATCCTTATCGATTTGGTGTTTACACGATCTTCGTCCATATTTCTTTCCATGTCATAAAAAAATTGTTTCCCATCGTACGATCAAATCTTACAGGTGATCAAAATATGGTCCAAACTAACCTTCAAATGAGAAAAAAACTCAAACGAAATCTCACTTCCCTCTTCAGCCACACACACAAAAGCGCACCTCGATACCGATCGGGACATCCGATGATGTAACATCATGCATTTCCCTCCTGCTCACCCTATTTCACGGCTGCATTTCATACCCGAAAGTTGGTGGGAAAACCGATCGTTTCGGCCGTGTTTGTGTGTTTGTTCTATTGAAATTTTATAAAAAAGGGAAGAGGTTTTTTTTTCGCCTCACCGTGCCGGGCAGCATATCAACATATCACACTTCAATGCTTGAGCAGCACCCAGTGCGAGTCGGGCCACCGGAGGCACATTCGATCGTCAATTTAACACCCTCGTCACGGGAGGCTCGAAACGGGACTCGGGACCGTCCTTTCAAGGATCCGCACAGGATGCACCGACCGGTACCGTTAGCAACCGAATCCTTTTCTTGCGCTTGAGGAGTCCTGCGAGGACGAGACCAACCCGGGGGTACACCGATCGTCAATATTTACAGTTGAAAGGGTAGCTGAAACGTGGTAAAAGGGTAGCTTTCGGTTTTTTTGTTTCGTGTTGTGTGTTTGCCGTGTTATTGCTGCTCCTGTCAATTGTCCTCGTGTAGGAGTCCGTGCTAGCGTGGTCGTGGGAAAGTCAAACGGCAATCGAAGCGCCGTTAATGATGGTGACGACTGAGAGTGTTTAGGAAGACGCTTTCTGGTGGGAAAACGGAAACAGGCTGAGCGCGGCAGACAAAAGGGTAGGAGAAACTGAAAACCCGTTGGATCTGGAGCAGCCGGAGGAGAGAAATGTATCCGTTTGATAGAAATGGTCCTTTGAGTGGTTTTTAATCGCCCATCAAATGGAGAGGGTGAGCCTTCGAAGCATAAACGGATGTGGATGAGCACAAGTAATTGCTCTTTTTTATTTGAAATCAAATTTTGATGCCTTAGGAAGCAGAGATTCCTCAGAACATGTTAGGAATATCAGAATAATGGTTTCCAAAATCTTTTCTTGATACTTGTTAAGTTCTTTAGCTACATGATCATGATTTTTTATGTTTAGTTTCATAGGATTTGAGTCCTAATCCTCATTTTCGGTAACATATTTAACATTTTCGTTCTATCATTTTTTATTAGCTTCTTCTTTCAATGAACCTATAACATGATCATATTTATCGATTTTTTCTCCTACGGCAATAATGCTTTCTCTTAAAAAAAATGATACCAGATGCTGTTCGTCAGCCCGCAACAAGCTCATTTTCTCATATTCCGCGCAATAGAAAGGAAGAAAACTGTGCTGGAAGATCGCACAACCTTTTTCACGCACCGTTTGCAGATCCGTCCGCGCGGTGCACCTTCATCAGAATGCACTCCTGCAATACCTGCTGCAATCTCGTCCTTACCCACGTCGCCGCCGAACATGATCCTGCGGCGCGCAGGGTGTGATCGCGCAGATAACAATTGCCGAACGCAGGATACGCTCCCGACCGGGGCAACGGGACTTTTCGCAGCTGCGGACCGAGATTATGCGAGAACGTTCTACTAACGGCTTTCTTGCTCTTTTCCACAAGCACGCACACAAACACGACAGTGGAGAAAAAAATCCTTTCCTGTGCTCGCTTGCGTTTGCGTAAGCACCGTGATAAGCATGACGGTCCCGTGTTCAATCATATTCGATCCAGAACAGGAACCTCGGGAACCGCCTGATCATTTTTCGTAAATTGTATAAAAAAAATGTCCTTCTTTGGAAATTGAAGATGATATGTTTCGAACTAGTTGTACATTAAACCACAAAAAATGCATTTAAAATAGCAACGTTTTTGAGATTTTTTTCTAATTTTCTATCTATGCTTGAAAATGTCATGAATCAGATGTAGTTTTATCGATATTTTGAGCTCTCTTGTAGGATTTTTGGTTATCAAATTACTAAGATGAGAGAAAGTCAAGGACGTCTGTTTATCCTCTAAATCCAGAAATGAGGTAATTGATTTAAACTTATAGACTTTCCTTAACAACTTAAAAAAATCTTCTACTAAGCATTCAAATTAACATCACCCAGGTCCAGGTTCTTTCTTATTTCGTCTTTACAAAGCTTCTCATTACACACACTTCTCTTCCATCGTGATCGCAATCAATGTTCGCAGCGAACGATCTTCAAAGCCGATACAATTGTCGTTTTGAATTTTAATTACGACCAAGAATCGTTTGACAAGAGCGAAATTGCGAACTGAAGAACGTTCCACCAGCCAAACAACGAGGAAAACCACTAATTAATTGTGTTTGTCGTTTGCCTCATTAAACGCAATTTCCTTTAAATGTCAATCGATGCGCCGTGATCGTTCATCAGCTCCATGTGAACCTTCCAATGTGAAGCAACAACAAAAATAAAACATTCGCACACACCCGGTCGCACACCCAAAACACCGGAGCGGACCGGAGTTCGTTGAACTCATTACCGTTCGGTGTGCGCGTGTGTGTCTTATTTTCACTTGAGCGTTCGCGAGCGGCTCAACTTTTACAAAGCGCCGCCGGCACCTTGCCGAACCATCTTCAACCTGTTCGGGCTGCTGCTGCCGTCGTGTGAAGCTCTATAATTTCGCGCAAAACAAAAGCGAAACGCATAAGGCGCACCGGGCCGTTCTGTTCTGTTCTGGCCGTGTTCGGGAACCGTTTTTTGTTTGTTTGCCCGGAATGTAACGCACGAAACGCCCGCCAGAAGGGAGAGAGAGAGCCGAAAATTAAGAGAAAGGCGAACCAACAGTTAGAAATTTCGATTTCCGCCGAACCGCACCGCCGTCCTGGGCGGCTCAGGTGATGTTCTAGAGATTGGACACAGCAGCAGCAGAAGGAAGGCCGAAAAAACTCTGATTTCCTCTCTCCATCTTTCGGGTTGCTATGCTAAATAATGCAAGAACGTTCAGCAGCCAGATAATGACAGTCGCTCGGCCGTAATGGCTGTTAATTGCCGGTCGAAAAAGTCATCCACGTAAGCGAAGATGGCACTGGACAGTGGGCCCACCGCCACCAGATAACGGACCGCACCGGTAGCACCCCCGCCCCCCTCCCCCCCGGCAACCATCCATTCCGTACCGAAAAAGCGCTCTCCGGAGGGTTCCCAACTTTCCCTTCGCTCAAATCACTCGATACGTCAAAAGTTGAGCCAACTCGCTAATGATACCGGGAGCAAGAGTGAGACCGCTTGGACGCACCATTCCGCGGCACACCTACAGAATCACCCCTCCACCTTCCCACCCTAATGCGTTCCCGGTGGGAGAGGCGGCCAATCCATCGCGCATCGGATCGCCATCTTCATCGGACCAACGGGATTCACCTTTCGCTCGTGGTTTCGGTGGCCCGAACGGAGAGGAAAAAAAAACACCAAGAAGTTAAACGTGCCACCGCTGCACGTGTGCGTATGTGCCCCGTTGCCTTTAAAAAACACTGAGGCGGGAGGAGCGAAGGTAACAAAAAAAAAACGCGCGCTCGAAAGAAAATGAGAACATTTGGTCGAGAGGTCGACGACCGAACTCGCGGACGATCGCGGGTGCGCTCTCACTCGCTCGCTCGCTCGCTCATACGCTCAACTCGAATGGCGAGCGATTTTTAAATGGGTTTCGTGGTCGAATTTCGGTTCCTGCTCCGTGCTGCTCAAATCCCAGTGGTCCCGATCGCAGGTTCCGATCGCGGCAGAACTCGCGGACCAGATGAAACTTTATCGAAAACATGTAATTGTGTCATCGGAAGTTGAGCGTTCCGGGGGTTTGCTGGTGGAAGCATCAACACATCGCGGTGCCTTTAGGGAGGGGGCTTTAGGATTGGACTGTTGGGCGATTGTATCTTTCGGTTTTAATTAAAAGCGAATTTATTCTCCACTCCACGGTGGTTGGAATCGTTTCCGTAAGATATGTTACGTTTGTGTGAATGTGTTATACGATCTCACGCTTAAGACGTTCGATGACTAGATGCTTTAGAGTTTAGCTAACTTTAGGCTTCTTGAGCCGTCAGTAAGTGGAGTTTTGAAGTAATTTTGTGGTGTAGTATGATGTATAGCTGATGTTTGCTCATTATAATAGACAGGGGAGTCATCCTCACATGGAAAACGAATAGGCTGCTATCATATAGAGAAACAATTCATATTAAACTTATCAATTATGATAGGTAATGTTCAATACTATCTTATGAAAGTTTCATCCAAGCGGGAGTTTTTAGCAATTTAGTATATTGTTTACTACTTTAAACCATTATTTGGCAGGTTTCTTTCTGTAAAATATACAATTCCCATTTCAAAAAGCCAAAATCAATCGAAAATTGAATAATAATTTATATAATACGAGATAATTTATATTTGATTATGTAATAATGTAAGAAATAAACAGAGACTAAAAACAACGTCAGTAATGTGTACTAAAATATCTCAAAACTGTATCCAAAAGAAGTACAAAATCGAAAAACAACAGCGGGTCTTTTAAAGCGATGAACAACATGAAAACAATTATTCAATCAATAAAGATTATTTAACTGATTACGATTAATAACAGCTTGCTTTAAATGAAGCAATAATTGATAAATAAGTGTTCGAAAAGTTTGATCATAAAATTAGTTAAAAAAAGATTTCCAAACTTATTAGTAGTAAAAAAAATAAACGGCTCTAAGAACTCGATTTGGTCAAAGTTAAAAAAATGAAACTACATCTCATATTGGACAATTAACGTTTTGAGAGCTGCTCAGTGCGATTATTTTATGCAATCAGTTTAATTACAGTGTTCTTTACCCTCGTTTTTCCACCAAACTTACCTCTTGAACCACTCCGAACCGTCCAATCAACATTGCAAATAAATCGTTGCCCTCTTCGCCCTTTCAAATGCCGCACGATAATTTGATGCGTGTGCTTGTTGCAACCCGCTATCAGAACGCACCGTTTTTCCGTTGTGGCGTTTGGCGAAATGAGAAGAAAATGGCCATTCAATTAAAGGCACCCCAAAAACGTATAGTTAAAGGGCATCCACTTGCGACCGGCAGCATGCCAGGAACACCTGGTAGCAATTACATCCAATGCCCTGGACTTCCTCGTGCGCTCTCGCTTCGCAACGGCTCGCCTTCCCGGAACGGGTCATAACGTGGAGATAAGTGACGCGATGCGTCGTGTTTTAAACCCATTTTCACAAAAACATGACTCATAATACATAACATCTTCCTGCTCCCACCAAATACTGAATCGCCCGATATTGTCATAACAATTCTCCCGTAAGAATCACGCCACTTCTCGTTTCAATCGGCGCGTAAATAACCTTCACTTGCTTCAAATTTATACACCCTTCGCTTTCTCATTTCGACCGACACTTATGGCCTTTATATCATTTAGCAAGCAAGCGAAATGAGTGTAAACGAAAGGCTGAAGCGAAACCGAAGCGCCTCTCCGCTAGAAATTAGCGTCTTTTTTTCGGGGTGCGCTTCCGCCTCGGTCGCGGGAAGGCAAACGACGGCTGGGTGGGTGGGTGACGGCAATGAGGGCGATTTCAATTTCGGTTCGCTTGCGTAAACAAACGTGCGCGGTGCGACGTATCGGCTTGAGAACGGGATCTTTTAAAAGACGGTGACAGTAGCTTTCGTTCCCAGCCCAGCCCGAACTGGCCCCGTGCGGTTCGTCGCTTGCCGCGGTCACTGCTGGGTGAATCATTTGATTGGCACCGGACGGTAAACAAGACTGGCGCCCGACTGGGTTCCATCAATTGATTGGAAAGATGGCGCTGTTGTGTGCAGAAAGTAGCTTCTCTATGAAGCCAAACAGGGGGTCCTAATAATACTGAAAAATGTAAGTTATTTGTGTTCTTCTGAAGGAGTCTTATAGACGACAGAACGAAAACGAAAAGGTAAATGCGCCATCTATTGCCAGCTAGCGTTATTAAACAAAATATCCAATATTCTCACTATTAAAGCCTCTTTATTTATATCAGATTCCCTCTATATGATTATATGAGAAAGCCTCTAAATAATTATATAAAGATTTCATCTAAAATAATTCAAACGAATCTATCCTACATTATGAGTTTTGAAGCATAAGAAAACTAATAGAAATAGGGATATAACGAAGTTCAAAAACGACATTAAACATTATGAGTTTAATACAAACAATGTCACAACTAGTTATGATATTATTATGTACTGATTCTCCACATTTTTCAAAACCTTCAAAGACATTCGCCACAGTTCTCATTCATTTGCATGACTATTTATGACCGTCCCAGACTCGGGCGCTTTATGATCCCGCCATTGTTTTCCGCCAAAAGTTCAAACCCGGTTCCCGGGGGCATCGCTTCACTCCTCACTGCTGGGTTTCTTTAATTTATATGTTTTGCTTTCGTCGTCCCTGCGTCCGTCACCCGAAAAGGTGGCTCTGTTACTTTCGGTCTCGAATGGAGCGATATTTGATCGGCTTGACGGCCGGCGCAAGAATAGAATGCGTGCGGGGTGGTAATGTAAATGTAGCGACCGTAGTTCGCATACATTTTCACACATTTGCGAACGGAACCGATCGGGGTGAATGTGCTGTGAGACACGAGATTAAGCACCGCGAAAGTGTCTAGGGGTCAATGCCATTTCTTGTGATATTTCTTCTCGTGATCAACTTCTATCTTCGTTTTAGTACTGTTTCCTTATTTTTGATCGAGTTTAGATCCCCTTGTCTGATACAAAATAATTAGAAATATAGACTGATATACTCAACTGGAGCTTTGCTTCTCCTATTGTGGTTAGTTGAAAGAAGCAAAACAAACGCTTTCACGCGTTTAAACTAATGAGATTAAAACTACTCCATATCCTGCAGGTATATGTTTGTTTTGGTTGATCTAAATTTTTGAAGATTTCACAAATATAAATTCAAAAACAAAATGTATTGGACATCATCCAAGTAGTTTTGGAAGAATCCTGTACTTCGATTCTATGTTGTGTTAAATAAATATGATTGATTATTAAAATGGATTAATATGACAAATCAAACGTAATGCAACGAGTCTTCAACTGAGTACGACTAATTGAACTATTTATTCGTTTAAAACTGCATTTAAAGTAAGGGAAAAACATAGCAGCCATAGGAAAAACACATCTCTGACACCTTAGTTGAGTGGCGCCATCTATTGCCAGCTAGCGTTATTAAACAAAATATCCAATATTCTCACTATTAAAGCCTCTTTATTTATATCAGATTCTAAAAAAACGGGGCTGCTAGACGAGGCTAGATCGAAGTCGACCCACCCCATCGCCGGGAGGCGGAAGACGTTTCAGCACACGAACGGCATCAACCTTCCGGGAAGTGTGTTGGGCCGTGGCTAATCGAGAATAGAACGCTTCTCGCATCGACCCTGCGACTCGCGCTCTAGCGGTTCTAGTCCTTGGGAACGTAGAGCCGAAAGATAAACGATCACGCTAGGCTCGGCGGGCCTTTTGCGAGATCCGTTCCAAGAAAAACGTGACCACGTAGCCAACGCAGCAGCACGATGCAAATTGACGATTAATCATTTCCATACGCTTAGCGCGCGATTTCGTGACGAGCTCGTTGAACCCCGTCCCCAGACGCGGCGATGACGCCGACTTCGTAAATAACCTTCACTTGCTTCAAATTTATACACCCTTCGCTTTCTCATTTCGACCGACACTTATGGCCTTTATATCATTTCCACCCTCCTCTTCCACCCCCTGTTCAACCCCTTTGGACAAACAACTTCATGGAGACGCCCAGTTTTGACGTTACGAAAAAAAAACCCGTTCCGGGCCCAAAAACAACCCACAAAAAAGAACCTGTGCTGCATGATTGTTATAAACTGCCAACAGCACCACAACGCAAAAGTGCAAACGTGCGTGTCCTTTCCGTTCTTGCGCAGGACGCAATTATTTTACTGCGCTGCGTAGCAAGCAGGGGCTTTGCAAAGCTTTTGTTCGCGCTTGCGCAGAACCTTTCACTTGCCCGCTGCGTGTGCTTGCGTTGGAACGGGCGCCCACGGACGTTCTTTCCACCTTCAACCCCCCATCCCCTCCCCCTCATACTCTTGATCGCTAAGCTCTTGCTGGTCGGCCCATAAACGGACACGCACCAGCTTGGGGCTGCGTCACTTGC
>KZ070881.1:69047-79535 GCA_002091845.1 Anopheles cracens | reverse complement strand
TCAACCTTTCTCCGTGACACTCGTACCGCCCAGGGGGTGTGTTCGGCATGCGACACAATCTCGCTGTAAGGCTTTCAAGATCACAGCTGCTGGTGCTGGAAGCTGGCATTCCCGCTCGGTTTGGGGTTCACCCAAAGGGCAATGGTAACGTATGCGAGCTGATCGAATTGTAAAACGCTTTAATCTGCACTTGATGCACATGAAGCGACCATGAATAAACCGCCAGCTCCCGTTTGCATAAAGATGAGTTCTTCGGCGGTAAACAGGATCCAGTGCCGCCGTTGTTGCCGATGCAACGAATCGGTTTCGTTGCGAGGGATCTGAATATGAAACGATTTCTTCCGATTGTCTTCCGGATGTGGGATGACATGCGTGGCGCTATGCTGGAAGGAGCAAGAACCTTTTCGGACTCAGCTCGGACGGATATGAACGAACGTAGAAGAGAATTGAGAGGACTAAGACGTGAAGTTCTGGTGAATGGACGTTGACCTGATCTTACTCGTAAACGACATTAAAAGATTCCGAGCAAATGATTAGCTAACAATACCTTATTAAATCGCTAGTCATTTGAATTGCATACTCTGAGGCTGGTATATCAAATTTACACCTAAAGGTATTCAGTTTGCATTATCTTTGATGACGATTGTTGTATTCTCCTTTCTGAATGAATGCTCAAATGGTACTAAACATCTAGATTGAAAACTGCTTGTAACAATCAATAAACCTCTATAATATACCTCTGAAAAATGTATTCGAATACCTTCAGCAATCTTCTTTCAAAAACACAAGAGGGATTGAAAATCCAACCAACTTTGTTTAAAGTGCAACATAAAGTACTTACTTTGCAGATCATATACTCTAGGGATGGTAGAATAAAGTTGCGCCAAAAATTATAAGCTCTAGTCTATGCAAACGCTTTATTAACGCTTCATTAACGCTTCACCTGTGTGGCTTTATCTGTTGGATAACCCAAGGTGAAAAGTTTGAATGTACAGATCAGGAAAAATGTTTTGATTGCATACTTTGTGGGGTAATATCTATTTGTAAAAAATATGGAATTTCAAGATATTGTTGAGGTTGTTTAAAGTTTCTTGGGTAGGATTCATCGAATTTCCTTTAGTTCAGCGTATTGACTAAACAGTCTGACGAGAATCATTACACGATCCTTATTCAAATTTCTGCAGTTACTGGAATTTGGGAGAATACTACGATTTATAGAGTCATTTCATTGCAACACGTCAAACATACTTCAACCTACATGCTCCGAAGATCTCACTCGATCAGTGAATCATGGATGAGTCAACAGTCACGATACGGTGCAAGTTATCAATCCCGTAGTCAGCGTAGTTTCCAAAAAGCTGGCGTACCAAAACAACATTGTCACAAACAACAACCCCAAACTCAACAAACAACAACACGTCATCACGTCTTCGGACACGGTGTCACGCTTTTTGATCATTTTCATTTTCAAAATCCCGTTCTTTGCGCACGCACACCAGCCCGGTGGAAGAGTCCAGTCTGGAACCTCCGGTGTCCAGAGGTTTGCTTTACGAATCACGTTATCCGGCAGTCGGCTCTTTTTTCTCCTTTCCATTGCCCGCTTCTTATTGACGCATACCGTACGGTGAAGGAGCCGGCGTGCGGTATCTCCGTTCCTCGCACGCACAGTGCCCCCACACACACTCTCTCGCTCTCTCTCATCCCCCACCGCCTGCTTAAGGGATGGAAGATTATTGTTCTCCGCGCGGGCGCGCGCGCGTTGTTCCACCGGTCGTCAAAAGTAGGTGAAAAGGTGATTGACTGAGCCCGGTCATCGAACATAAAGCTTCGCGGGTCTCCCCACACCTCCCCATTATGATTCCACCTACCCTCCCTCTCTCCCCTTGCTCCTGCGTCACTTTCCGTTCCGTTCGCGCGAGTGTTTGTCAGGTTTGTCCAGTTAAGATTTGTGGCTTGCGTTGCGTTGCGCTGCGTTCTGGTCGATGGATACTTTTTCTTTTTAAGCCTCTCTCTCTCTCTCGCTCACCGCTCCCCGTTTCGGTTGGGTGTTGGTGCCGGGGCACACTCGGCCCTACCTAGGAGATGACATTCTTTCCATCCAGGCAGGCTTTGTTCACACATCTGTTCGCTAACGGGCCGCCGCGACAGCGATGGCGCTCGAGCGCTTTGCAAGAGTGTTGCTTTCACAGCCGGACCTGCTTATCTTTATCGACACGGACAGTGACCATCGTCGCCGTTGCCATTTGTACATTGCGCGGTGACATTTCTTCTGTAATCGATTGTGTAATCTGTTTTTTATGTCGGTCGCGAGCCAGGGAGTAATATCGGGTAATAAATTCAAGTATATTACCGAGCAAAACATGCTGTCAAAATGCTGTCAACGGGTCTGTACAGAATTATTCTTCAAATTAATTTCTTGAAGGGTAACTTATAGCTACTTCCTAATTAACAGTTATCGACTTCCAATCACAGCAATTTTTTACGTGGTTTCGAATCAGTGGGACCTGTCTTGGGAGCGAGAGCGAGTTATCTTAAACGGTACAGTGTTAGTCGGTGGTGTTACGTTCGAACCAACGAGTTTTGCCGAAGATTGATTCTACTCTCGATGTCTTCCATGCTTTTTTGTTTCCGGTGCTTGATCGGGGACGCGGGTCCTAAGTGTCTAGAGATTAATAATTTAGTACATACAATATGCATGCATGCCCAGGGCGTTGCGGCGTTTCGTCACAACTCCCTGTCTAGCGACTAGCTTAACTGGGGTAATTCATAGGATGAGAATACTATCATAAATCAGTATCAGCGCCGGCGTCGCGCCAGACAAACCGTCGTCCAAACGCGCACCTGCCACATGTCTTAACGCTACACTCCTCTTCTCAAGTGTGTCCTCAAGTCTTCATGCACACGTGCGAAGTTTTGTCACACACGAACGCGAGACGAAGGCTCGCTAGCGAATAAAAGTGGGAATAAGTGGAATAAGTTCAAGCATATCGGGTGCGATGGACCCATCCTAGCGCCGGGCGATGTTTCGCCGGAACTTTTGGTACAGCATCTCCATCGTGCGGAACTCGGGCTCGTAAATGTCCGGCAGCTCCTGGTCGAGCGCGTGACAGTACACCATCGTGACGGTTCGCGCCCCGTACAGCTTGTGCTCGAAATCCATCAGCTGCTTCACGAACGACACGTTCGGCCGGATCTGGGGCCGCTTGTCCTTGATGTGGTTGTACGCGTCCTTCAGGCTCATCCGGTGGTACTTCATCAGGTAGGCGAGACAGAGCGATGCCGACCGGCTGATGCCAGCGACGCAATGCACCAACACCACTCCACCGGCCTTGGACTCCTACAAGAAGGGGAACAACGTTTGTAAACACAGTTTGTTTAAGGGAGAAGCCTTCATGTACTGCACGATGCGTTACCTCTTCGATCAAGTCCGCCACCTCGTGGAAATAGCGCTCCAAGTTGGCCTCACGATTATCCTTCACCGGAATACGCAGATAGCGCGTATCCTCGGCCGGGAGCGGTGTATCGGTCAGCTCAGTCACGGTGGTGGCGTTAACCACAAGCGTTACGCCCAGTTCTCGGCCACAAATCAAATTTTACCAAAGCATTAGCTTCAGCAGAGAAGTACAGAGGTGCGAGAAAGAGTGAAAACTAAAACCTTTCCTTTTCCATTCGCTAACAGTTATCGACTTCCAATCACAGCAATTTTTTACGTGGTTTCGAATCAGTGGGACCTGTCTTGGGAGCGAGAGCGAGTTGATAGCGCGTATCCTCGGCCGGGAGCGGTGTATCGGTCAGCTCAGTCACGGTGGTGGCGTTAACCACAAGCGTTACGCCCAACTGCTGCATCATAGACACGGAAGCGGCACTTCCACCGCAGAGGTAGAGGTTCTTTAGCAGCTTCGAAATGCCACTGATTGGTGAGAACCTGTGAAGAAAAGATGGATAAGAATGTTAAGAATTAAAATATTTCCTTAATTTAGAACTAGATGTTTCCGAAAATACATTTATTTCTAAGTGATCACCTAAGTTTCACCTCTTCTTTGAATCCGTCTAACGAAAACAACAAACTGCCTTTAGCGCCTGCAGCGTATGCAATCCTCATCACACCCTATGTTAGCTAAGACACATTGCGGTGAAGAGCAGTGTTAGCCGAGACACAACCCTTCGAATTGCCTCATGTATTTCTTTTGGAATGAGATTTTACCAAACTTCTTTATAATTTTTGCAAGTTTTAGTGATATACTACAACATATAAACCTAACTGAACTTAATATTATGAAAATATGAACTTCTATCCATAATAATATCGCCAAACGATCGTTCCACTCGTACCATTTCCTACCATTCATCAAGCGTCGAACAACAAAGCAATAAAATTGCACATTAACCTCGGCGACCGAAATACTATTTCGCTCTCCCCCACGCTTCAATCCTCCAAGCTCCATCCTTGACCAGTATCAACCACGTTTCCATGCCAACGTGCGCTTGGGCACGCAACTGCAAACGATCCACAGTGCGATCACTTTGCGCGCAGCTCTGACAGGCCCAAAAGATGATCCTCCGCTCCATAAATTGCGACAAGATGGGACGCGTCGGGCGTTGTTTACTTCGTGCGTTTATGGCACGAAAATAAACCCCATCTGGGTGAGAATGGTTGCCACTTTCGGGTCGGACCGGCCTGGTGGAGACGCGCGGAACATTGGAATTTTTAGGTCGATGAGTAACAAACGGACCGTCGGAAATGCTACACCGGAGTGTTAGGGTTGCTTCACGCACCCCACACCGAGTCGGTCACAAGGTTGCCGCTGCGTTCGGTCCCTTTGCGGCGTTTGCGCACCCGGTTCCACTCTTCCCTCGGGACGTGCGACGGCGACGGGAAGGGTTTCTCTGCATTCCGAAATGCCAAAAGTGAAGCGTGACACGACAGCGCACGCGAACGCGCCCGCAGTGACTCGAGGGGGAACGCTCGAGTGATGAAAAATCGGCTCACATGACTCTTCGCGCGTCGCAGCTGGAAAAAAGGCAAACAGACGCGCACCGGCGATCTGCGTCTCGGAGTGAGATTGAAAAATGGACGGACTTCATCGCCGTGCAGGTCCCACGTGCGGCCTGTGTTGCACCGTTGCGCCGTTGGCCGTTTGGTGGATTTTCCGCCAATTTTCCACCCCTGCTGCCTGCCCGACACGCTAGAAGCGGATGGACCGCTGCCAATGCAATAATGTAGGCGTGTTTGACGCTCGTTTCAAACCGCGACTTCAAACGACAATGCAGTGTCCTTCGCCGCTCGGCTCACCGAAATCGCTTTGTTGTCTAACCGCGTTAAGGGGGGGATGAGTCACGGGAAGCTGTCAACTGCATGCACATTCTCCGTCGTGGTCAGTTTGAGATGGGCGGGAACTGTTTGTTGTTCAACTTCGGTCCGTTTTAACCGTTTTAGAACAATCTCCGAAGCGCACACGCGCGCCCAAAGGGTTGACATTTTACGTCGTGGCTTCGTTGATGGGGGGGCGCATCGAAAGGATCGCTTCAAAGGCAAGGTGTTTTGCGATGTTCATCAGTTCATCGCGCAACCGGCACAGCGTACTTCAAACGCGCAACCGGGTGGGAAAGATTTATCATGTTCACGGTTTTAATGCCACCACTTGCCAAAATGTCATTCACGATTGACAGGACATGAGGTAATTAGCGATTATATTGATGTCAGCCAAAATTTTGGGCGTGCAAGAATACGATCTAGTCTCTAGGAAGAGCATATGAGTGCTTAATATTTCTTGTGTGAGTAAAACGTTTCTCTAAATTTAGTATAAAAATAGGTGGTTGCTTATGAAGTTTTATAGCAAATTTTAGCATCCCATAATTTTGCTATAAAAAGAGCTCAAAATCGAAATATCATCAGTAAAACCATTAGTAGCTTATTTTATAGCAAAAATACTCTCGTACATCATCTTCTAGTACACCAGGAAGCGTTTTAAGCGTTTCCCACCTAAAGCCGCATCATCCACCACTGTTTAAGTGCACGAGGAACGGCTCGTGCCATCCCTTTAATCTACTCCCGCTCTCTAAATAGCACTCATAAATTCCTATTACATAAATTCAACGCAACGTGTACACCGAGGGACTCGCCTGCTACGTCCCACCGCGTCACATACACCCGCAGTAGGCCGACATGTGCCACCCGCGGTGGTGGCGCGCTGTTATTTTTACCACAGAGTAAAAAAAAACTTCCCGCATCCGCGACAATTTGACTTTTACCTTGAATTGTTTTTGTTGTTGTCACCGGGCTCATTCTCTCGCGGCTACCAAACGGCATCGGATCTGGCAGATGCGATTACCATCGGCAACACCCATGGTGGAATGTGCCTTACGGGAAGCCCGTTCTCGTGCTCGTGTGGTTTCCCCACGAGGGATAGTATCAGAGTCAGAAAGCTGTCGCCCGCAATCGGTCGCGAAGCGTTTTCCGCATTATTCTCCGTCGTGGTCAGTTTGAGATGGGCGGGAACTGTTTGTTGTTCAACTTCGGTCCGTTTTAACCGTTTTAGAACAATCTCCGAAGCGCACACGCGCGCCCAAAGGGTTGACATTTTACGTCGTGGCTTCGTTGATGGGGGGGGCGCATCGAAAGGATCGCTTCAAAGGCAAGGTGTTTTGCGATGTTCATCAGTTCATCGCGCAACCGGCACAGCGTTTTTTTTTTCTCTGCCTGCGAATGGGTGGAACAGTGGAATGCAGCAGATGCCGTGCCAGTTTGATCGACTGCTCTATCAGGGCCATGTGATTTCGTGTGCGTGGAAGCCGTTCCAACCGTGCAGCCGGGCTTGAATGATTGGCGGTGAATTAATGACGTGGAATGTTTGTAATGATGGGTTGAAAACGTACTGGTTGAGGTTATGAATGTGTTAAAATTTCATATATATGAACATCTATCACTTTTAGTGATGTAGTGACAGTTGCACATCAGTAAGATTTTTTTTAAATCCATTAATATTAAATTAATTTACTTTAGTTACTTTACCGATACTTCTTGTTTTTCAGTGATCATCAGCACCATCAGAGCTTTATTAAGCTTGAAATATATCTAAAAGTGACAAATAGAGTGTTAATAATATATAAATGTGATGCATTTTGCACGCCTTATGGCTCACAATAGCCAAATCATCCTGAAAGTATGCAATTTGCTCAACACACTCCTTACAAACACACAATTAATGCTCCATATAGCTCTATACTAAAGATATGATAAGTAAATCTGCAAAAGTAATACATAAGCTATGAAAAAGTTCAATTAAATCCAAGCAATGTCCTCCCAGGTGCTTCTAATCACCATATGCAATCCATAAGTAATGAATTTCTGCCTTGTTTCAAGTGCTCGAAAGCAAAGACACCAACCGCATGAGGTTCTCAACAAACAAACAAACAAAAACTACGACATCCGCTCAACAGTTCATCCCACTTCGCAGCCCGCAACCCGAAAAATAATTAAATAAACAAACACTCGGTGCACGGCATTAAAATTATTTACTCACAGACACCTACATCCGTACGCTCTTCTCTCTCTTTCTCTTCCCACACTCACACATTCCACGGAGGTTTTTTTTTCTAACAACTCCTCCGCATGATGCACTTTCTAAATTCATACACGCTCGCAACGAAATGAGTTATGGCAGCTGGCTCCTCCTGGTGCCATAGGAAATGCATTAACGTTGCCACACACACACACACACACACACACACCGAAAGCGAAAGTCAATTATCGGTTTGCGCTGTTTTTGTCGGTTGTCGAGCACACAGTTTTTTGCACAGTGTGTCACAGTTTTATTTGTTTACGGGCACGAGGCGTGATTAAATTTAAAACATCCAACATTCCAACGCCGCTCATTTCGGCGTGTGCAATTGTTTTGAGATCAGCCCCTCAGCCCGTGCGATGCAAACAATAAATTGCCCGTTCCATTGCGAAGGAGTCGCGTTTGAGTGTTTAAAATAATAGAGCATAAAGATCGCTGGGGAATGCAAGCAGAAGCGCATTCTTCATTCGCGAGCTCTCTCCCACACTCGAGATTGTTGATGCAGAAATGCTGTTTTCGAGTGTTTTGCTTTTCTTTTTCGCTTCTCTCTCTCTCTCTCACTAGCGAAACGGACCGATTGGTATGCGGGAAACTGAGGCCGATTCACTATTTTTATCCGAAGCGCGTGAACGGCGCTCCGTCGGCGTCCCTAGCGACGGCCGACGGCGAGGGCACCGAACGCCCAACCCGGCTACGGAGACATCAATATGATCGATCGATGGCTGAAGCGGCAGGCCGGACCGCGGGGGTGTCGAATCAGCGCGCAAGAATGTTTACGAACCGCCGACGGATAGATGCGCTCGATTCAAGAGTCAGAAATTGAGGTTAAAAATGCAACACTGCGACACTTGCACATTTTACGTGTTTTTTTTTGCTGAAGCGGCAGGCCGGACCGCGGGGGTGTCGAATCAGCGCGCAAGAATGTTTACGAACCGCCGACGGATAGATGCGCTCGATTCAAGAGTCAGAAATTGAGGTTAAAAATGCAACACTGCGACACTTGCACATTTTACGTGTTTTTTTTTCTCTGCCTGCGAATGGGTGGAACAGTGGAATGCAGCAGATGCCGTGCCAGTTTGATCGACTGCTCTATCAGGGCCATGTGATTTCGTGTGCGTGGAAGCCGTTCCAACCGTGCAGCCGGGCTTGAATGATTGGCGGTGAATTAATGACGTGGAATGTTTGTAATGATGGGTTGAAAACGTACTGGTTGAGGTTATGAATGTGTTAAAATTTCATATATATGAACATCTATCACTTTTAGTGATGTAGTGACAGTTGCACATCAGTAAGATTTTTTTTAAATCCATTAATATTAAATTAATTTACTTTAGTTACTTTACCGATACTTCTTGTTTTTCAGTGATCATCAGCACCATCAGAGCTTTATTAAGCTTGAAATATATCTAAAAGTGACAAATAGAGTGTTAATAATATATAAATGTGATGCATTTTGCACGCCTTATGGCTCACAATAGCCAAATCATCCTGAAAGTATGCAATTTGCTCAACACACTCCTTACAAACACACAATTAATGCTCCATATAGCTCTATACTAAAGATATGATAAGTAAATCTGCAAAAGTAATACATAAGCTATGAAAAAGTTCAATTAAATCCAAGCAATGTCCTCCCAGGTGCTTCTAATCACCATATGCAATCCATAAGTAATGAATTTCTGCCTTGTTTCAAGTGCTCGAAAGCAAAGACACCAACCGCATGAGGTTCTCAACAAACAAACAAACAAAAACTACGACATCCGCTCAACAGTTCATCCCACTTCGCAGCCCGCAACCCGAAAAATAATTAAATAAACAAACACTCGGTGCACGGCATTAAAATTATTTACTCACAGACACCTACATCCGTACGCTCTTCTCTCTCTTTCTCTTCCCACACTCACACATTCCACGGAGGTTTTTTTTTCTAACAACTCCTCCGCATGATGCACTTTCTAAATTCATACACGCTCGCAACGAAATGAGTTATGGCAGCTGGCTCCTCCTGGTGCCATAGGAAATGCATTAACGTTGCCACACACACACACACACACCGAAAGCGAAAGTCAATTATCGGTTTGCGCTGTTTTTGTCGGTTGTCGAGCGCACAGTTTTTTGCACAGTGTGTCACAGTTTTATTTGTTTACGGGCACGAGGCGTGATTAAATTTAAAACATCCAACATTCCAACGCCGCTCATTTCGGCGTGTGCAATTGTTTTGAGATCAGCCCCTCAGCCCGTGCGATGCAAACAATAAATTGCCCGTTCCATTGCGAAGGAGTCGCGTTTGAGTGTTTAAAATAATAGAGCATAAAGATCGCTGGGGAATGCAAGCAGAAGCGCATTCTTCATTCGCGAGCTCTCTCCCACACTCGAGATTGTTGATGCAGAAATGCTGTTTTCGAGTGTTTTGCTTTTCTTTTTCGCTTCTTCCGCTCGAATCGAAAGCCGCTATCAAGATGGGAAAGTCAATGAACGGCCGAGTATGCTTCCCTGCAGCATCTGCATCTGCATGACGGTGGTTTTCGGGTGGGATCTGTTTACGTTTACGATCATTCGGTGCATTTTTGTTTTCGTTTCGTTTTTTTTGACCCGACAAAACAGAAACATTCCAACCTACGCATATATTTAAATCGACTTTTTATCAAAACATATTTTCACCGAGCGTTGTTTACCAGCGGAGAAAATATGCTGCGCGAAACAAACAATGCTCCACGGACGATGGCGCTAGGCTCAGTTCTAGGAAATCCCGTCCACTCTCACGCTTCTCGCTCGCGATGTGACAGCGTTTTTATTGCGTCAATTAACAGAGGTTTTTCTAGTTGCCAAGCCGCTCCTTCTAAACCCCTTCTGCACGCAAAACGTCACGCACCGCAGCAGCAGCGGCGCTGGCACACGATTTATTCATTAACCTTGATCTAACCAG
>KZ070881.1:55806-69037 GCA_002091845.1 Anopheles cracens | reverse complement strand
CGTCTAACGAAAACAACAAACTGCCTTTAGCGCCTGCAGCGTATGCAATCCTCATCACACCCTATGTTAGCTAAGACACATTGCGGTGAAGAGCAGTGTTAGCCGAGACACAACCCTTCGAATTGCCTCATGTATTTCTTTTGGAATGAGATTTTACCAAACTTCTTTATAATTTTTGCAAGTTTTAGTGATATACTACAACATATAAACCTAACTGAACTTAATATTATGAAAATATGAACTTCTATCCATAATAATATCGCCAAACGATCGTTCCACTCGTACCATTTCCTACCATTCATCAAGCGTCGAACAACAAAGCAATAAAATTGCACATTAACCTCGGCGACCGAAATACTATTTCGCTCTCCCCCTTGCTTCACTCTCCAAGCTCCATCCTTGACCAGCATCAACCACGTTTCCATGCCAACGTGCGCTTGGGCACGCAACTGCAAACGATCCACAGTGCGATCACTTTGCGCGCAGCTCTGACAGGCCCAAAAGATGATCCTCCGCTCCATAAATTGCGACAAGATGGGACGCGTCGGGCGTTGTTTACTTCGTGCGTTTATGGCACGAAAATAAACCCCATCTGGGTGAGAATGGTTGCCACTTTCGGGTCGGACCGGCCTGGTGGAGACGCGCGGAACATTGGAATTTTTAGGTCGATGAGTAACAAACGGACCGTCGGAAATGCTACACCGGAGTGTTAGGGTTGCTTCACGCACCCCACACCGAGTCGGTCACAAGGTTGCCGCTGCGTTCGGTCCCTTTGCGGCGTTTGCGCACCCGGTTCCACTCTTCCCTCGGGACGTGCGACGGCGACGGGAACCGTTTCTCTGCATTCCGAAATGCCAAAAGTGAAGCGTGACACGACAGCGCACGCGAACGCGCCCGCAGTGACTCGAGGGGGAACGCTCGAGTGATGAAAAATCGGCTCACATGACTCTTCGCGCGTCGCAGCTGGAAAAAAGGCAAACAGACGCGCACCGGCGATCTGCGTCTCGGAGTGAGATTGAAAAATGGACGGACTTCATCGTCGTGCAGGTCCCACGTGCGGCCTGTGTTGCACCGTTGCGCCGTTGGCCGTTTGGTGGATTTTCCGCCAATTTTCCACCCCTGCTGCCTGCCCGACACGCTAGAAGCGGATGGACCGCTGCCAATGCAATAATGTAGGCGTGTTTGACGCTCGTTTCAAACCGCGACTTCAAACGACAATGCAGTGTCCTTCGCCGCTCGGCTCACCGAAATCGCTTTGTTGTCTAACCGCGTTAAGGGGGGGATGAGTCACGGGAAGCTGTCAACTGCATGCACATTCTCCGTCGTGGTCAGTTTGAGATGGGCGGGAACTGTTTGTTGTTCAACTTCGGTCCGTTTTAACCGTTTTAGAACAATCTCCGAAGCGCACACGCGCGCCCAAAGGGTTGACATTTTACGTCGTGGCTTCGTTGATGGGGGGGGCGCATCGAAAGGATCGCTTCAAAGGCAAGGTGTTTTGCGATGTTCATCAGTTCATCGCGCAACCGGCACAGCGTACTTCAAACGCGCAACCGGGTGGGAAAGATTTATCATGTTCACGGTTTTAATGCCGCCACTTGCCAAAATGTCATTCACGATTGACAGGACATGAGGTAATTAGCGATTATATTGATGTCAGCCAAAATTTTGGGCGTGCAAGAATACGGTCTAGTCTCTAGGAAGAGCAGATGAGTGCTTAATATTTCTTGTGTGAGTAAAACGTTTCTCTAAATTTAGTATAAAAATAGGTGGTAGCTTATAAAGTTTTATAGCAAATTTTAGCATCCCATAATTTTGCTATAAAAAGAGCTCAAAATTGAAATATCATCAGTAAAACCATTAGTAGCTTATTTTATAGCAAAAATACTCTCGTACATCATCTTCTAGTACACCAGGAAGCGTTTTAAGCGTTTCCCACCTAAAGCCGCATCATCCACCACTGTTTAAGTGCACGAGGAACGGCTCGTGCCATCCCTTTAATCTACTCCCGCTCTCTAAATAGCACTCATAAATTCCTATTACATAAATTCAACGCAACGTGTACACCGAGGGACTCGCCTGCTACGTCCCACCGCGTCACATACACCCGCAGTAGGCCGACATGTGCCACCCGCGGTGGTGGCGCGCTGTTATTTTTACCACAGAGTAAAAAAAAACTTCCCGCATCCGCGACAATTTGACTTTTACCTTGAATTGTTTTTGTTGTTGTCACCGGGCTCATTCTCTCGCGGCTACCAAACGGCATCGGATCTGGCAGATGCGATTACCATCGGCAACACCCATGGTGGAATGTGCCTTACGGGAAGCCCGTTCTCGTGCTCGTGTGGTTTCCCCACGAGGGATAGTATCAGAGTCAGAAAGCTGTCGCCCGCAATCGGTCGCGAAGCGTTTTCCGCATTTCCAAAGCCAGCCGGTTGCGAGTCGCCTAACGAAAGTGCTCGTCCTGCGGCTTCGTTCATAACTTTCCGGCGCCCCGAACACATGTCACTCTGGCAGCCGGGTGACACGTCCACCGATATGAGTTAAACGTGCCGGCGCTTCAAGCAGCGAAGGTCAAGAATCTTGCCACCCACCCGGGACCACCCGGGTGTGCAGGGGACAATGGCCGGTCGGGCCGGTCGGAATTCGGCTTCCCGTTTTTGCGACGCGCCTTCCCTGCCCATGCGCAATGCGGGTGACACATCGAGACGAACTTTCATCACCTTCTTCCCTGTCTCTTGCTGCCCCACCCGTCCAGGAAACACTCACGTTCGCATCGGCCGATGAAGGATGGCGCCGGCGAGGACCTCCGGTGGCGGATTTTCGTTGCGTTCCAGCAGGGCCTGTATTTGATTGCCTCCTTTGCCAAGGTCCAGGACCCCGGCCGGTGAAGACACACTGGATCCGCCATCTTCCATCACCTTGGTAACGCCGCCGAGCAGCAGCTCCGAATGAGTCACACTGTTTATGTTCATCTCTTTCATATTAAGTTCGTTCTTTTTTATGGATTTATTAACCCACGGGCCGGTAATTAAACAGAACACCTTCACACCGTACTAGAGCGGGCTTTGTTTGTTTGCTCCCACCGTCCACTGCTCGATTAATTTGCTTCTCGTTCGCGCGCTTTGATGCACTCAAGTGAGCGCGAGAAATGTTAATTACGCTCCACGCGGCCGCGCTATTAATCTTGAGCGCAAAACTGTACGCACTTATATTTCACTTTGCGCCACAAAGCATTCACTACAACGTACTTGCTCGAATGGCAGCAACGAGACACTCAGGGTGCAGGAACTCGCAGTTGGCGTGTACTGTTCGGTCGGTGGGTGGTTCAACACTGAACCCGCCGCAGCTTCTCGAACGCCACAAATGCCGCAGTGAGTCGTCCGATTAGCGTTCGAGCGAAGGATACGGGAGCGCCGTTGGGGTTGGGTGGGGGGTGGAACATTCCTCGCCAGAGTGAAACGCCATTCGGTGCGAGCGAAACGGGGCGAAGCGTGTTTGCGTGAAAATACTTCAGCACGCGCGCGCTCACACCGATTTCGGCTCTCGGCTTCGCGGCTCTCGCTGGGAGATGATGTAGTGATCCTTTTTGCGCGCCCTGTTTGTTGTCAGCGATGAGGGAGGAATGTTTTCCCTGCGAGAGTTTTGCCGCTCGTCTGCCTTTTTGCGAGTCTCTCGCTTTCGAGTTTGTGGGTGGTGAAGGAATTTGATTTTTTCCCTTTTTTTTAAAGGGAAAATTCAATTAAAAAATTTGAATGTCGCGATTGAATTATTTTTTTCATTTTATTTTCTTTCTTTCTTTGGTACAGGATCGTTTCCACCCTCGATTAAAGATACAATTTTTCATATTTTCCTATTCCTTCTACTAACGCTCACTCATCGTTCACTTATTCTCTCACACTTGACCTCTCTCTCTCTCTCTCTCTCGTGTGGTTTCCCCACGAGGGATAGTATCAGAGTCAGAAAGCTGTCGCCCGCAATCGGTCGCGAAGCGTTTTCCGCATTTCCAAAGCCAGCCGGTTGCGAGTCGCCTAACGAAAGTGCTCGTCCTGCGGCTTCGTTCATAACTTTCCGGCGCCCCGAACACATGTCACTCTGGCAGCCGGGTGACACGTCCACCGATATGAGTTAAACGTGCCGGCGCTTCAAGCAGCGAAGGTCAAGAATCTTGCCACCCACCCGGGACCACCCGGGTGTGCAGGGGACAATGGCCGGTCGGGCCGGTCGGAATTCGGCTTCCCGTTTTTGCGACGCGCCTTCCCTGCCCATGCGCAATGCGGGTGACACATCGAGACGAACTTTCATCACCTTCTTCCCTGTCTCTTGCTGCCCCACCCGTCCAGGAAACACTCACGTTCGCATCGGCCGATGAAGGATGGCGCCGGCGAGGACCTCCGGTGGCGGATTTTCGTTGCGTTCCAGCAGGGCCTGTATTTGATTGCCTCCTTTGCCAAGGTCCAGGACCCCGGCCGGTGAAGACACACTGGATCCGCCATCTTCCATCACCTTGGTAACGCCGCCGAGCAGCAGCTCCGAATGAGTCACACTGTTTATGTTCATCTCTTTCATATTAAGTTCGTTCTTTTTTATGGATTTATTAACCCACGGGCCGGTAATTAAACAGAACACCTTCACACCGTACTAGAGCGGGCTTTGTTTGTTTGCTCCCACCGTCCACTGCTCGATTAATTTGCTTCTCGTTCGCGCGCTTTGATGCACTCAAGTGAGCGCGAGAAATGTTAATTACGCTCCACGCGGCCGCGCTATTAATCTTGAGCGCAAAACTGTACGCACTTATATTTCACTTTGCGCCACAAAGCATTCACTACAACGTACTTGCTCGAATGGAAGCAACGAGACACTCAGGGTGCAGGAACTCGCAGTTGGCGTGTACTGTTCGGTCGGTGGGTGGTTCAACACTGAACCCGCCGCAGCTTCTCGAACGCCACAAATGCCGCAGTGAGTCGTCCGATTAGCGTTCGAGCGAAGGATACGGGAGCGCCGTTGGGGTTGGGTGGGGGGTGGAACATTCCTCGCCAGAGTGAAACGCCATTCGGTGCGAGCGAAACGGGGCGAAGCGTGTTTGCGTGAAAATTCTTCAGCACGCGCGCGCTCACACCGATTCCGATCTCTCGGCTTCGCGGCTCTCGCTGGGAGATGATGTAGTGATCCTTTTTGCGCGCCCTGTTTGTTGTCAGCGATGAGGGAGGAATGTTTTCCCTGCGAGAGTTTTGCCGCTCGTCTGCCTTTTTGCGAGTCTCTCGCTTTCGAGTTTGTGGGTGGTGAAGGAATTTGATTTTTTCCCTTTTTTTTAAAGGGAAAATTCAATTAAAAAATTTGAATGTCGCGATTGAATTATTTTTTTCATTTTATTTTCTTTCTTTCTTTGGTACAGGATCGTTTCCACCCTCGATTAATTCATCAAGCGTCGAACAACAAAGCAATAAAATTGCACATTAACCTCGGCGACCGAAATACTATTTCGCTCTCCCCCTTGCTTCACTCTCCAAGCTCCATCCTTGACCAGCATCAACCACGTTTCCATGCCAACGTGCGCTTGGGCACGCAACTGCAAACGATCCACAGTGCGATCACTTTGCGCGCAGCTCTGACAGGCCCAAAAGATGATCCTCCGCTCCATAAATTGCGACAAGATGGGACGCGTCGGGCGTTGTTTACTTCGTGCGTTTATGGCACGAAAATAAACCCCATCTGGGTGAGAATGGTTGCCACTTTCGGGTCGGACCGGCCTGGTGGAGACGCGCGGAACATTGGAATTTTTAGGTCGATGAGTAACAAACGGACCGTCGGAAATGCTACACCGGAGTGTTAGGGTTGCTTCACGCACCCCACACCGAGTCGGTCACAAGGTTGCCGCTGCGTTCGGTCCCTTTGCGGCGTTTGCGCACCCGGTTCCACTCTTCCCTCGGGACGTGCGACGGCGACGGGAACCGTTTCTCTGCATTCCGAAATGCCAAAAGTGAAGCGTGACACGACAGCGCACGCGAACGCGCCCGCAGTGACTCGAGGGGGAACGCTCGAGTGATGAAAAATCGGCTCACATGACTCTTCGCGCGTCGCAGCTGGAAAAAAGGCAAACAGACGCGCACCGGCGATCTGCGTCTCGGAGTGAGATTGAAAAATGGACGGACTTCATCGTCGTGCAGGTCCCACGTGCGGCCTGTGTTGCACCGTTGCGCCGTTGGCCGTTTGGTGGATTTTCCGCCAATTTTCCACCCCTGCTGCCTGCCCGACACGCTAGAAGCGGATGGACCGCTGCCAATGCAATAATGTAGGCGTGTTTGACGCTCGTTTCAAACCGCGACTTCAAACGACAATGCAGTGTCCTTCGCCGCTCGGCTCACCGAAATCGCTTTGTTGTCTAACCGCGTTAAGGGGGGGATGAGTCACGGGAAGCTGTCAACTGCATGCACATTCTCCGTCGTGGTCAGTTTGAGATGGGCGGGAACTGTTTGTTGTTCAACTTCGGTCCGTTTTAACCGTTTTAGAACAATCTCCGAAGCGCACACGCGCGCCCAAAGGGTTGACATTTTACGTCGTGGCTTCGTTGATGGGGGGGGCGCATCGAAAGGATCGCTTCAAAGGCAAGGTGTTTTGCGATGTTCATCAGTTCATCGCGCAACCGGCACAGCGTACTTCAAACGCGCAACCGGGTGGGAAAGATTTATCATGTTCACGGTTTTAATGCCACCACTTGCCAAAATGTCATTCACGATTGACAGGACATGAGGTAATTAGCGATTATATTGATGTCAGCCAAAATTTTGGGCGTGCAAGAATACGGTCTAGTCTCTAGGAAGAGCAGATGAGTGCTTAATATTTCTTGTGTGAGTAAAACGTTTCTCTAAATTTAGTATAAAAATAGGTGGTAGCTTATAAAGTTTTATAGCAAATTTTAGCATCCCATAATTTTGCTATAAAAAGAGCTCAAAATTGAAATATCATCAGTAAAACCATTAGTAGCTTATTTTATAGCAAAAATACTCTCGTACATCATCTTCTAGTACACCAGGAAGCGTTTTAAGCGTTTCCCACCTAAAGCCGCATCATCCACCACTGTTTAAGTGCACGAGGGACGGCTCGTGCCATCCCTTTAATCTACTCCCGCTCTCTAAATAGCGCTCATAAATTCCTATTACATAAATTCAACGCAACGTGTACACCGAGGGACTCGCCTGCTACGTCCCACCGCGTCACATACACCCGCAGTAGGCCGACATGTGCCACCCGCGGTGGTGGCGCGCTGTTATTTTTACCACAGAGTAAAAAAAAACTTCCCGCATCCGCGACAATTTGACTTTTACCTTGAATTGTTTTTGTTGTTGTCACCGGGCTCATTCTCTCGCGGCTACCAAACGGCATCGGATCTGGCAGATGCGATTACCATCGGCAACACCCATGGTGGAATGCGCCTTACGGGAAGCCCGTTCTCGTTCTCGTGTGGTTTCCCCACGAGGACCGGGCTCATTCTCTCGCGGCTACCAAACGGCATCGGATCTGGCAGATGCGATTACCATCGGCAACACCCATGGTGGAATGCGCCTTACGGGAAGCCCGTTCTCGTTCTCGTGTGGTTTCCCCACGAGGGATAGTATCAGAGTCAGAAAGCTGTCGCCCGCAATCGGTCGCGAAGCGTTTTCCGCATTATGTAGGCGTGTTTGACGCTCGTTTCAAACCGCGACTTCAAACGACAATGCAGTGTCCTTCGCCGCTCGGCTCACCGAAATCGCTTTGTTGTCTAACCGCGTTAAGGGGGGGATGAGTCACGGGAAGCTGTCAACTGCATGCACATTCTCCGTCGTGGTCAGTTTGAGATGGGCGGGAACTGTTTGTTGTTCAACTTCGGTCCGTTTTAACCGTTTTAGAACAATCTCCGAAGCGCACACGCGCGCCCAAAGGGTTGACATTTTACGTCGTGGCTTCGTTGATGGGGGGGGCGCATCGAAAGGATCGCTTCAAAGGCAAGGTGTTTTGCGATGTTCATCAGTTCATCGCGCAACCGGCACAGCGTACTTCAAACGCGCAACCGGGTGGGAAAGATTTATCATGTTCACGGTTTTAATGCCGCCACTTGCCAAAATGTCATTCACGATTGACAGGACATGAGGTAATTAGCGATTATATTGATGTCAGCCAAAATTTTGGGCGTGCAAGAATACGGTCTAGTCTCTAGGAAGAGCAGATGAGTGCTTAATATTTCTTGTGTGAGTAAAACGTTTCTCTAAATTTAGTATAAAAATAGGTGGTAGCTTATAAAGTTTTATAGCAAATTTTAGCATCCCATAATTTTGCTATAAAAAGAGCTCAAAATTGAAATATCATCAGTAAAACCATTAGTAGCTTATTTTATAGCAAAAATACTCTCGTACATCATCTTCTAGTACACCAGGAAGTGAGTTTGTGATGCGATTTCGCTCCTTCGCCGCTACGTGGGCCAGTTTATTTGTCACCCCATGCGATGAGGCGGCGGGGAATGGAATGACCTCCCTCCTCTCCTCCCCTCCCATTTTCCTTTTGTTTGTTTAAAAAAAGATCGTCTCACCGGTCGGACGAAAAAAAGCGACATCCGTAGGACGAAAATAAAAACGCACTCCCTTCCCACCCAAACCGGGTAGTTTCGAGGGGGTGGTCTTTTCCGTTTTCAGTGAACGGTTTCAGTTTATTCTAGTACCCGGCACACACACACACACGAAAGAGGCGTTGTGCGAATAAGGGTAGTTAGCAATGGTAAATTATCCTTCTAGCTAAATTTAGTGTCCTGTCAGAAGTGAAATGGATGTTTTCCCTTATGCGTTTGGGAACCGTTTACATAATACATCCCCTAAAACAGAAACCGTCCCGCGGTGCCCCGCTCAAGAAAGGGCATGTGGTGGGTGTGGAAAGAAAGCCGCCAGGAAAAACGCCCCCTCGATCGGTTCGCGCATTGATTGACGGTTGAGTGCTCGAATCTTTCAAAACCCACCCTCGTCGGGGTAGGTTTAAAGCGTCCGCTCGCGTCTGGCGCGTCTAATAATATGCACGCGTCGCCCCCGCCGCAAACGATAACGATCGTCTCGCACACGACGTGAACTCTGACATCCGGCTGAGCGTGTATGCGCATGAGATGAGGGCGGGCGTGCGCGCACCCGTCTGTGGCACGCTTCAAACGCTGACGAACAGCTGTGATGGCGCTGATGCGACATGCGTGATGCCTGTGCGTGGACTGCATTTTTTGTTCGCAAAATTTTCTCTCACAACGCGCTCCGCTTAAATTAATCGCATCGCACACCGCATTCCAATGGGAGTCTACGGGCGATAAAGTTCGAAACGGCGAATGGAAATATTTTGACTGCGACTGCGGCTGGCGGCCACACACACACACACACACACACACACCGAAAGCGAAAGTCAATTATCGGTTTGCGCTGTTTTTGTCGGTTGTCGAGCACACAGTTTTTTGCACAGTGTGTCACAGTTTTATTTGTTTACGGGCACGAGGCGTGATTAAATTTAAAACATCCAACATTCCAACGCCGCTCATTTCGGCGTGTGCAATTGTTTTGAGATCAGCCCCTCAGCCCGTGCGATGCAAACAATAAATTGCCCGTTCCATTGCGAAGGAGTCGCGTTTGAGTGTTTAAAATAATAGAGCATAAAGATCGCTGGGGAATGCAAGCAGAAGCGCATTCTTCATTCGCGAGCTCTCTCCCACACTCGAGATTGTTGATGCAGAAATGCTGTTTTCGAGTGTTTTGCTTTTCTTTTTCGCTTCTTCCGCTCTATTCGAATACATGGTGAGGTTTGTCAAAAGCAACAACGAACAGCAACAGCAGCTTGACTCGTTTGCGAAATGGACCGGACGAGGGTGGTGGGTGGTTAGAGGGTGGTGTTTGTGCGCTCGAGTTGGTCAGTTTTATTTGATCCGAACCGAACGATCCCGCTCGGACGGGTGCATGAGTCACAAGGGGGTGGAGCGCGTCAAGTTGCTTTTTGCGAAAATGATTTTCTTTGTTTAGTTCGACATCCGCCCGCGACTGGTTTCAGTGGAAGAGCAGGAAGAGGAGGAAGAGGAGGCTGTTGGGGTTGGGTGGCGATGCGTACAGAGCGAGTACACGACGTACGAAGCGCTTGAATGGGTTACTTGCGTTATGAGCCAAGAATAGAACAATCAGCTCCGACGCTCCTTACTCATCTTCCAAAGGGGTTTTCGCTTTTCTAGAGCATGTCTTTCAGGGTGTGTTTTTTAAGCCTTTTTTGCTCGCACAAGTAGTAAGAAAACTAAAGTAGACCAGTACCAGAGCCGAAAGTTGTACGAAGAGAAGTTGTTACTGATGAAACATAAATTGCCCGATCGTTTCACACCAACCCCGAAGAGGGAAGGCGGAAGTCTTCAGCATAACAAACAAACATTCTTGCGTGCCGCAGCGAGTGGTGTTTTTCACAGGAAAAACTCTCTCTTTCTCTCTCGCTCACGCTCAAAATCGGGGCAAATTATTGCGCCTCTAATTTGTGGCGACATCAAACAGTCGAAAAACAAGCGATCATAAGAGATACCAGGAGTGAAAAAAACAGGATTACCCGACAGAAGCATAGGAGCACACACTCACGAGAACGATGTCAAGGATGAATGAAAGTGCGTAGAAACGTGTGTGCCGCTTCCGTTTTTTCTCTCTCTCTCTTTCGTCGTGCTGCTTTAAGACTGGGTTTAAGATTTATGAGCATTTAATTCACCCCGAAAGTACTCGAACGGTGGTGTAATTGAACAAGGCCATCGGGATACCGGCGGAGGATGGTGTGTTTTTTCCCCTTTCCTCTCCACTGATAGCAGCAGGGTAAACAACCTGATCATGGTCAAGGTGGGTGTTGCAGTTTTTGAAAAGAGCTTATTAATTTGAAAACTAAACGGAACGAAAATGACACAATTTCTGCTCGAACGTTTGCTGCAAAGGAAGCGTGAACGATGCCTATCCTTGAACCGCGCGGCGCCATAAAATTCCGGTTCCGACGAGCGGCCGTTTCGTGAAAAAGGTTTAATATTGCGCGAAATCAACACCCCCATGACTCGGGCGTCCGGGAATGCGGTCTCATAAACAGACACCCGTCCACGGGCGGGAGCGTGCGAGAAAGCCGCCGCGAAAAACACCATCCGTCTTCCATTTCAGCTAGATTAATTGACACTCACACGGTGGCGGGCGGTCCCGTTTCCAAGCTGTTGCCACGCATGTTTGTCTTGTTGTCCGCGATGCTGGCCCGATGCTGGAAAGCGGGTGTGGGCGTGTGTGGGTGAGACGTTTCCCGTGCGCGTCCCGGGACAGTAATTTATGGCCACCGTAGCGCCACCCTGACCGAACGCAGGAAAGTTCTTTGGCCCGCCCGAGGGTTAGCTTGCGTGCGATGTAAACAAAAGCTAACAAACGTCCTTTCCCCCACAGAGCTCGCGTGGTTAATTTATGTGTCTGTAATGATGCACATTTGAGTGTGAGTGTGCGCTCGCTTTTGAAGGATTTGCCCGCGTGATGACAGTTTTGCGAGAGGACGCGCAGAAGCCATGAAGTGGATGAGATATGGTTTCTCCTCGGGGAAAACTATATTTTTACTGCCCAAAATTAATGCCCATAAACACTCGAACACACCGGCAGTGGAGATAAAACTTCCAGAGTGCCTGTTTCCGCCATCAAATCGTCGAACCGCGTGATATGTTCTGCGGTTTCATTCATAAAAAGGTTTCCGTCGCCATGGAGACGCCTAGTGACTCACGTTATAAAAGCCACCATTTTCCCAAAACGAAGCGACGGAGCGAAATTTGCTGTAGTGCGTGTCGCCCACATTGACATTCTCCCGGTAGAGGGGTGGTAGAGAAGGGCTAGCACCCCACTTCCCCACCTCCCCCGTGACCGCATTCCACACATTCCACGAACGACCGGGCGTCTCCATCGGTGAAAACAAACGGACGGCGCAATAGTGTCCAAACTCGCAGCGAACAAATTTATGAACGCGCATCTCAAGAAGGTAAGCAGGTATACACACACACGTAAGCCACACGGCACGGGAGGGGCGGGTGGTAATAAAAATATTTTCAAAAAGGTGAACCGGGGCGCTCGAGACTCATATGCGAGATTTCCTCATTTGTTCTCGTCGCGCGGCGTCGCGTGCTGCTATGCTGCTGCACGGCCTGCTGCAATCAGCGTCCGGGCGTCGGTCGGTCGATTACAATCTATTTTGAGTTTTGAGTTTGGCCATTTCTTCACATTAACATTCCATTCGGGCTCGGGCGGAGTTTGTTGCTGCCGCCAGCCGCAGTCGCAGTCAAAATATTTCCATTCGCCGTTTCGAACTTTATCGCCCGTAGACTCCCATTGGAATGCGGTGTGCGATGCGATTAATTTAAGCGGAGCGCGTTGTGAGAGAAAATTTTGCGAACAAAAAATGCAGTCCACGCACAGGCATCACGCATGTCGCATCAGCGCCATCACAGCTGTTCGTCAGCGTTTGAAGCGTGCCACAGACGGGTGCGCGCACGCCCGCCCTCATCTCATGCGCATACACGCTCAGCCGGATGTCAGAGTTCACGTCGTGTGCGAGACGATCGTTATCGTTTGCGGCGGGGGCGACGCGTGCATATTATTAGACGCGCCAGACGCGAGCGGACGCTTTAAACCTACCCCGACGAGGGTGGGTTTTGAAAGATTCGAGCACTCAACCGTCAATCAATGCGCGAACCGATCGAGGGGGCGTTTTTCCTGGCGGCTTTCTTTCCACACCCACCACATGCCCTTTCTTGAGCGGGGCACCGCGGGACGGTTTCTGTTTTAGGGGATGTATTATGTAAACGGTTCCCAAACGCATAAGGGAAAACATCCATTTCACTTCTGACAGGACACTAAATTTAGCTAGAAGGATAATTTACCATTGCTAACTACCCTTATTCGCACAACGCCTCTTTCGTGTGTGTGTGTGTGCCGGGTACTAGAATAAACTGAAACCGTTCACTGAAAACGGAAAAGACCACCCCCTCGAAACTACCCGGTTTGGGTGGGAAGGGAGTGCGTTTTTATTTTCGTCCTACGGATGTCGCTTTTTTTCGTCCGACCGGTGAGACGATCTTTTTTTAAACAAACAAAAGGAAAATGGTGGGGGGGGGGGGGAGGGGAGTCATTCCATTCCCCGCCGCCTCATCGCATGGGGTGACAAATAAACTGGCCCACGTAGCGGCGAAGGAGCGAAATCGCATCAC
>KZ070881.1:25914-47632 GCA_002091845.1 Anopheles cracens | reverse complement strand
TCGAGGTGATGTACCCGGTGATGATCGGGCTGACGATGCCGGGAATGGTGGCGAACGTGTTCGAGATGCCCATCAGCACGCCCGCACTCTTCGGCGAGAGGTCGAGATGGTTGACGGCGAAGCCGGACCACGCGAACGCACCCAGCCCGACGGCGATCGTGATGCAGGTGATGGTTGGGCCCGGCTCGAGGATGAACGCACCGATGATCATGAACACGGTCTGGGCGAGGAACGCACCGCAGTTGAAGTACCGGCGGACCTGCGTCGTGGTCAGGTATCCCTTCACCTGGCACCAGTCGGCCAGGTAGCCGGACACGAACAGCAGGATGCCCATCACCAGGTACGGCACGGCGGACACGAATCCCGTCTTCTCCAGCTCGAAGTGCATCGCATCTGGAAGACATTTCGAAAGGCAATTAGTGACAAGCTGTTCTGGATCTAAACCCGATTCTTCTTACCTTTCAAAAACGTTGGCAGTTGAGTGAGCAGCGTGTAGAAGCCCCAGTTCTCGGAGAAGTGCGACACAACCAGCGCCCAAACGGCCACCGACGTAAGGATGCCCTTCCACGGATGTTTCACCTTCTCCTGGTCGCCCTCGGTGCGTCCCAGCGACTCCAGAATGAACTCCTTCTCGCGCTGGCTGATCCACTTGTCCACCTCGGGCGAAGTCTTCACGAAGAACATCCACGCCACGAACCAGATACATCCGATGACGCCGAACACGTAGAACACACTCTCCCAGCCCCAGGCATTCGCGAGAATGCCGCTCATCGGCATCGCCACCACCGTGCCGGCGTAGTTACCAGCGAACGCGATCGAGGCCATACGCGACCGCTCGGTCGGCGGGGCCCAGCGCGACCACACGGCATGAATGCACGGGAAGGTGACGCCCTCGAAGATACCCTCTACGATGCGCACCGCCAGCAGCACCGCAACTCCCGCCTTCGCGGCCAGTGGCGTCAGCAGCGTCAGCACCGCCGTCGTTCCAATGCCAACGCCAAACACCTGTTCCCAAGGACGTCCAGACATGGCGAATGCTTTCAATTAGTTTCACGCGCCACCAAAAGTTCTCGACGGAAAAACTTACGTAATTGCCACCGAAGCGGTTCGAGATGAATCCACCCAGGAACGGCGTCAGGATGTAGCCGTAGAAGAACGAACTCAACACGTAACCCTGCAGGCTCGAGCTCCAGTCGAAGTATTGCTCCTGCAACGGCACAGACGATACAGGATAAAGTCCCGGGCCCAATTACAATCACGCCCTCCGCGGCGACAAGTGGTCAATAAAACAAAGTTATCTCGTTTGAGGCTCTGCCAGGGTGGACACTCACATATCCGACCGTGCCGTTGTCGTAGTGGACGGTGCGGTTCTCTGTCATCGCCACGATGGCCACGCTGAGGTTCACCCGGAGCGAGTACACGTTGAAGAAGCCCAGGAACGCCATAAACACCACAATGTAGCGCCGTCGCTTCCAAAACATCCATAGGGGAGCGTCGATGCCATCGCTGCGGAGATGAGAGGAGAAAGAAGTGAGTGATGAATAATCATTTCCCGCCTTGGAATGCGTCGGCTTTTCCGAGCGTCGCAGTAGGAGAGTGAGACACTCCAGCGCAAGATACTAAAAATAGAAGTGCATTTTCATGGGCATGAACTTGAGCCCATAAATCTTGGGATGTATGGAGGCACCCTTAATCATCACTTGTTGCGGGTTTGGCGTGAGCATTCCGGTCCCGGTTGGAACTTGCTTGGAAAGTAGTTTTGTTAGGTCTGAATCACGTTGTCTAGCTGTTCGAATCTAATTAAACGATAGGTGGAAAGAATAACAACACTTCTTGTTAGTTCTGATCACGTTGTTTATCTATTAGAGAGCGCTAAAAAGAAAGCATTGGAACTAAACAGTACTCAGATACGCTAATCTAATGAAACAGCTCTAATTTGTGCTTCAAATAGTCTGGGGAAATAACAACACACCGCTTGTTATCAGCTCCACCCAGCGAAAGTCTCAACGTGCTCACAAATTGCATCCTCCTCTGTCATAACCACCCGCCCACTCTACAGTAAATTGACTGTCTCCCACACACAAACACGCGGTAGGCGATCTATTTGCAATTCATTATCCACCATGAAGGTGCACTTATCCAGCCGAAGTAACGGCAGCAAGCGGTGCTCAGGGTACGCGTGCGGCACATGTCAAATTGACAGGCTACTTTGATTGAAACGCGATAGACACTAGACCAGCGCGGGAAGACGTCACCAACATTCCCACCAACAGCGCTTTAAAGCCCTTTAAAAACTCCAAAGACGCACCGTTATCTGGGGCTTATCGTGGCGGAATCCACGCGCCAGGTGCCACTGGCATCCTCTCGCGTTGATATAGCTTTCGCTCCACTTCACCGGGTGGACTGATATTAATAATTGGCAATTCGCCCGGTAATCGATTGAGCTAATATTTTAAAGCAGATTACCTGTGTTGACATGCCTTGAGCCATCAATTATCTTCGTCTGCGGCGTGCTGAGATCGATTGGTTTTGTTGGGATAGGCAATAACGGTTGTCCACAGATAAGAAACACTGCACGGGGACGTTTTGTGAATGGTTGAGGATGGTGGATTTGCCCACTTCTTATCAGATGATATTGTTGCACGAAGTTAATAGGAAAAATATGGAGTAATTGGACTCTCCATTACCCGAAATCAATGCTCTACTCCAATGCAAGTCTAGTTCTGATACTGAGAGCAATATTCAGTACGACTACCGGAGAAGGCAGAACTTCATACGCACTAATTGCTTCGCTTCTCGGCTCAGATATATGTACAGATTTATCTACAACCGATAATCTCGTACTAATTCAACAACAACTTATCTCCTAGGCAGGGCACGTCAGCAGAACGCTTTCATCTGGCCACGTTTTCAAACGATTCTCAGTCTCCGTCAGAGGGATTCCTTTTATCACTCGTTCCGGCTGTATTCATAAGGCCCTGTAATTCCCACACGGGCCTACAGGGCCTTTTTATTGCTCCGTCCTTCAAATCACCACCACCAGCCTCGGGGTGCACGCTGATGCTACTGGCCGCCTACCGGTTGCTAACAGCGCCGCTGTCGATGGCCCTGGGTGCATCTTCACCGAAACGAGGTAATCCGCTCAGCTCGCTTGAACTTGACACACTGAAGCGGCCCCGATTGCCGTCACTCGCGCACGGGAAGAACGAAATCGAAAGTCGCCCGGGAACGGGTAACGCAAGTAACCCATTCAAGCGCTTCGTACGTCGTGTACTCGCTCTGTACGCATCGCCACCCAACCCCAACAGCCTCCTCCTTCTCCTTCTCTTCCTCTACCGAAACCAGTCGCGGGCGGATGTGGAACTAAACAAAGAAAATCATTTTCGCAAAAAGCAACTTGACGCGCTCCACCCCCTTGTGACTCATGCACCCGTCCGAGCGGGATCGTTCGGATCAAATAAAACTGACCAACTCGAGCGCACAAACACCACCCTCCAACCACCCACCACCCGGCCGGAAGCTTAACTGGCAAGACTCTGGTGGGTGCATACGTTTATCATAACTCGATCGGGCAACGGGTGTTTCTGTTGTTGCGGAGTGGCATTCCTTTCACTTTCCGTCGTCAAGGGATTCTTGGGTCGGTGGGGCGTTACTTTCATTGCGTTGGACAATAAAGCTCGACAATAAGACGTCCGCTGGGTTAGGGGAGATTGGAAGATACATTTTTCTTGGACTTACCTCTCTTTATTGCTCGGCTTAGTATCCATGATTAGAGTGTGCAAAGAAGCCGACGGATGGTGAAGGCAGATTGTTGCTCGGGAACTTTCGTAGATAAGTAGCTTACTTTATGGCGCCTCTTCGTGTCAATCGGTGGTTAAGCTCGTCTCCAATGATGAAGACGTTAGTCTTCTTTTTGGCACACAGCAATTCGTTGGATATTTCCGAACGATCGTAAACAAACAGCTCCGTGTGAATAGTCCACAAACTGACGCGTTCCGAAACTACGCACTGCACAACTCTGGACCACGGCTCAAACTGGATCCACAACCGGTGGGACACGGTCCAGTTTCTCCACACCACAACAACAACACGGGCAAAACAATCGTGTGATCTCCCACCCAAAATACAGAGTGGGCAACCGCTGCTCGATCGCTGCAGAACCGGTTTCCCGAATGAGTGTTGCGAAAGTCGGATTTCGCGCGGTGCGCACCCCGTCCGAGCTGCAGTATTGCCGCTAACTACGACCCGACAGCACCAGCACGAGAATAACGCAGCCGTTCCAGTGGACCACGTTCCTCCAACTGAGCAGACACTTGTTCGAGCGCCAGCATCGGTACCGCTGGTTCGGGCGCCGTACTTCGGTACCGTCGGGTGTTTCGCATCGGTGAGTTGTAGGTGTCATTATCATCAAATTGAAGCGCCCACCGCCGTTCTCCCCCACTGCCGCACACACCAACACAGAACGGGGCAGGATTTCGGAGTGTGCGAGTCCGTGGCTCTCCCCCGCATCAACCGAGCCTCGATTCTCGGCTTATCGTGTTTCATCCGAGTTGCTCTCTTGAGATTGCTCCCGCCACCAACTAAACCCCCTGGTCTCGTTCGTCGCGCGTTGGACACACAGTCATAAATGGAGATATCTTGGAGCGGTTGGAGATAGTCTGGCACCGGAGGGGAGGATTTGAGGATGATACGATAACTCCATCGGTAAGGATGTCAAGCGAGAAGCGGGCACGATTCCAGCTGGTCACACATGTACATAAGTGCGCTCCAAATTGATACCGCACGCGGCACGCGGCGCGGAACGCACACATCTTGAGACTATTAGCAACAGGCGCGCTGGAAACGGGGAGGTAAAAACCGATACCGATTGAACTGCTTAGCTCAAGTGTTTTCGGCGCTCTTGAGCTCCGGTTTAGAATCGCTCTGTTTTTGACGGGCTTTCGTAGCCTCGACGGCGCACACGGCCCGGCACGTTTATGCTATTCTGAGCGCAGCTCAACCACGACACCGTTTGCTCCGATTTCTTCCGCGAACGCGCACGCCGCGAATGGCTTTCATTAGTGTCCAATTTGGTCTCCCTGGCTGAAGGTGAAGGTTAGCATATGGGCCGGTTCGTTCGGCGTGCCACAGGCAGGAAATCGTCTGCGATCGCCCCGGAAGATAGCATCGTTATCACGTTTGACTTCATTGACTGAGAGCGTCCCACTCACAATGCGTTGATTAGCGACAGGAATGTAATATGGACGTAATTACGTACACACCAGATGAACAAGATCGCTTCATTTGCCTACTACGTTCGGTATGCTAGACGACGAACCCAGCGATGACCTCCACGCGATATTGGACCGACCGGGTAGGTAGGAATGAAGTTGCTACGCCGTTTGTTTACATCCAAGCAGGCATCGATGGAGCAAAAAGGAATATCCACCGCTGCGGCAGCCCAGTTATATCACGTACCATTCAACCCGGTTGGGCAATAAACTCCTAAGGTACCCCTTGGGCGTACCAACCGTCCGACGTGTTTCGGACACAGACGAAACATCTCCGCCGGACATTTATCTTTACAATCCCCATTGTTATTGCCCATCATCAGCCGGTTACGAATTGACAGTTGTTTGTCTGTGCTTTTTTCTCCCTCTCTCGCTCTTTCTCACTCGTCGTGTTTTGTTTTTATTGTGATAAGCTGCTGGGTGTGGAATGTTTCGCCGCAAGATGGCGCTGATTGCGTGACGGTATTATCGGAGCCCTCTTGGGGGAGTGTGTGCATTCTATCGTGTGGGTCAGTTTCTCACATGACCGCTAAAAGACCTGGCCCGACGCCTTCGACTAGTTCGAACTAGATCTTTGAATGTCCCGGAATCCCGGTTCAGCGTGGAGACTTTGGTCGGTGGTGTGATGCAGTGATCGGTCATGCTCTTCAAGTATTCACTCATCTCGACGACAGGGGAAAAACCGCGAGATGTTCTCCGAATGACGTGCAACAGTTGCACAGGTCCGAAGAAAAAAATGGTGCAGCAGGCTGGCAACACGAGATCTTTCTCTGTTATATCCACTTTAGAGGAAGGTGTCTAAGACATCTCTTGTAGTGATCTCTCCTTACTCGCGCCAATCACGGTGACGACAACCACTCTTCAAGTTCACTTTTCTTAGGCACACTCCCGCTTATCACCTTCCTCCACCAGTACTTCATTTAACAGCAATCAGACGACACTTTTACTTTCTTCCGAACAGGGGCGGCCACTTCACGAACCACTCCATGCGCGGCCGGGTGAAATTAAATTAAACGCACAGGCAACAAAAAAAAGGAAAACACACATTACTGCCCCACGGGCAGCTCGGAACCAGTTTAATCGCTAAAGACCACGTGTGTTTGCCGATGCGTTTTTGTTCGCCGTTCGCATTACACCGCGTTCACGTCATGTTGACAGGGTTGGCGAGGCGAAAACCAACAAGATGACAGATTCATCACCTGCAGCACAGAACCAGGAACTCCAGCTCGGTCGCTGTGAACCCTGGAGGGGGTGCAGCAGGTTCCATTTGGCGGGAGGGAAAGATTTCACCCGGGGACGGGCCGTCACTAATGCGGCCTGGAGTTTGTTTTTCACTTGACAGAACCCCGAGCAGGTAGCGCGGTGCGCACCCTTCCCTATCAATGTCAGGTTGCCGCGTAGCACGCGGGCAACGAGAGATGGATTAACTAATCATGCCCATAAATGGCCCTTTCGATTAATGAGCTAACTCGACGCAGCTGCCCAATGTTCTTCGCGCTGACGGCGGCCCAGCTTCCCTGACACATTAATGAAGTCGTAGCGAGGCGGTGATGTTTTCCGGTCGCTCGCAGCATGTTAATAGGCAAGCGGTTAGTGTTCGGGCTCGATCCGGTTTCGTCTTTTTCGCATGTTTGCGTAATCATTTCTCATCCACTTGTACCGCATCAAGCGCCATCGATGCTATCATTCGGGAGGTCAGATATGTACCACGACTTCCCTCTCAGCTGCTCCCGTTCGGTGTCGACTGCAGCTGCAAGTGATAGACTGGCTCCCTCAGCAGGCCATTATCGCTATCGAGAAAGTGTCGAACAGCGTGTGCTGGAGGTCCCGGCGATAGGAGCAGATAAAATTGAACTGACGACTTATCACGTCAAGATTTGTTCCAAACCCTTAACGCACCAAGAAGCTCTACGGGGGAGGGGAAATTGAAATGAGTATGCATGCCACTGCGACACAATCACACTTAACCTGCTACTTCATCACGTACAATCCGAGGAAAATGTCGCTTGATAGCCACCGCTGTGCGTATTATCAGCACGAACTCGTCCGAAGAACTCCACCGGCCGGCGCGAATCAGAGATGCAAAGCACGTCAATGCAATGTCATCGTCACAGGTTAACTGCCACTAATACCTATTTAAGCGATTGTCTGCGCTAATACCTATTTACAAACAATCTTCGCATCGCAGAGAGCATCGCCGTTTCGATTGCGGTCCAGAGCATTTCATTGCGATCTTACGCGCCGAATGGTGCGCACAAACGTTGAAAAGTGTCTTCCCCGTCTTTGGTGAGGTTATCTTGACGTTCGGCAGTTAACGATGGACGCTACGGAAAGTAGCAAGCTTAGGTAGGTTGAGTGTTTTGTGGAAATTCACAACAACTTGACGCTCGTGCTCGTTCCCACTCGTGTAGCGATGGAATTGACGCGCCCATGTGGATGTTCTGGAAGAGGCGCCGGTACGTGTTGGTGTTCTTGGCATTCTTCGGATTTTTCAACGTGTACTCGCTGCGGGTAAACCTAAGTGTTGCGATAGTGGCGATGACTGAGAACCGGACCATTGAGCACCCTAATGGAACAATCAGCTATGTAAGTCGTTGGGATCTTCTTGGATCTTGAAACTGTTTACTAAAAGATTCCTTTCTTCATTGTCAAACAGGAACAAGAGTTCGCCTGGGACTCTACCACGAAAGGATACATTCTAAGTTCCTTCTTCTACGGGTACATCTTCACGCAGCTTCTCGGAGGATACATCTCCAACGCTCTCGGTGGGAACTATGTAAGATCATCAGGATCATGCTTCTTGGAGAGTACATCATTACTGACAGCGTACTCTTTTCACCAGGTCTTTGGCGTTGGAGTTGGCGTGACGGCCGTACTGACCCTTCTGACACCACTCGCCGCACACGGTGGCTTCGGGTGGCTCATCACGGTGCGCGCCGTCGAGGGTTTCTTCGAGGGAGTCACCTTCCCGTGCATCCACGCCATCTGGTCGAAGTGGGCACCGCCGAGCGAGCGATCGCGCATGGCAACGATCGCGTTCTCCGGTGTGTTCACCGGAACCGTGGCGTCCATGCTGCTCAGCGGAGTGCTGGCGGACACGCTCGGCTGGGAGTGGGTGTTCTACATTCTCGGTGCGTTCGGTTGCGTCTGGTTCCTGGCGTGGATGGTGATCGTGAAGAAGTCCCCGGAGGTGGATCCGTACATTACCACCAAGGAGAAGGAGTTCATTCTGGCCACTCTCCAACGGTCCGCGGCGACAACCGAGAAAGTGAAACATCCCTGGCGAGGCATCCTAACGTCGAAAGCCGTCTGGGCGCTGATCGTGTCGAGCTTCTCGGAAAATTGGGGCTTCTACACGCTGCTCACTCAATTGCCCACATTCCTTAGAGGTTAACCCCAGGTTGGTGAGGCATTCCCGACCGGAGTAATATCTCGATGCTCTCTCTCTCTCTCTCGCCACCCGCACAGACACGATGCACTTTGAGCTGCAGGCCGCCGGCATCCTGTCCGCCCTGCCCTACCTGGTGATGGGCGTCCTGCTCAGCGTCGCCGGATATCTGGCGGATCTCTGCCAGATCCGGCGGTGGCTCACGACGACCCAGGTACGGCGGTACTTCAACTGCGGGGCCTTCCTCGCCCAGACCGTGTTCATGCTCGTGGGAGCCCTCATCCTGCGGCCCGGGCCCACCCTCGCCTGCATCACGATCGCCGTCGGGTTCGGGGCGTTCGCCTGGTGCGGCTTCGCCGTCAACCATCTCGACCTCTCGCCCAAGAGTGCCGGCGTGCTGATGGGAATTTCCAACACCTTCTCCACCGTCGCCGGCATCGTCACGCCGATCGTCGCCGGGAAGCTCACGGCCAACGGGGACGAGAACGAGTGGCGCACCGTATTCTACATCGCCGCCGGGATATATCTGATCGGTTGCGTCGTCTACTGGTTCGGCGTGTCCGGGGAGCTGCAGCCGTGGTCGATCGAGGCACAGGAGAAAGAGCAAACGGAGCGAAAGGACGGCAATGGGCACGCGAACGAGGGCCTGGTGATGGACCAGAAGTCTTAGGCGGGTGTGTGGAGTCACCAGACGGAGGTGACATCTCGAGGGCACAAAGTGATTAGGCTATTGGTTTTGACGGCACGTTATCTACGAGCTGGTTTTTAAATGTCAAACCGCTCCGAAGCGAACGGTTGGCAATATGTTAGTTAATAAGACAATAAATACAAACCCAGCTTAACGACATACTCACGTTTTTTAAGACAAACGTGTGTATCACTACTTCAAACGTTGTTCAACAATGATCCAATATCCCCTTTCAGTCCCGGAGCAAGCCTGCAAGGTTATGCACCCCATAAGTACCTTACAGAAATGTCCATAAAATTGAAATTATCCTCCCTAATGGCTGCAGCCTATGCTAAATTGCTCACATTTCCCATTTCCCTAAAGCTCACGCCGTCGCTTGTTTGCTCTTTCCGGTCATCCGCGCAAGTCGCACGAAAGTTGATCATCTCGCTCGCTAATCATCGCTCGCCGCATACACACACCGGTGGATGAAGACCCAACCTGATGGATGACACAACCGTACTATTAGTCGCGTTAAATTATATCGGAACTAGCCATCGTCAGCTTAACTTCGTCGTCCGCACACGCTTATCGCGCCTAATCGGTGCCACCTTCTCCTCCACATGCGCGAAGGACTCCACTGCTGCCGATACTGCTGTACAGAGATTGGAAAGAAAACTTTTTCCTCCGATATTAATAACCGCTCGATGGCTAAATCATTAATTATCGGGTTGGTGCGCGTCCAAACTCCGGTCCGGTCACCCAAGGGACGCACCGAAAGGGTGGCAAGGGTAAATTTATGTTTTATGTTAATGTTTTAATATAAACGGATACTAATCTACACAAAGTAGGCACGGGAAACAGAAAGAGAGAGGCAAGAAACACGCACCCATACATCAACTGTCACCTGGTTAATCTGTCAGCTGGCTGTGTGCGGTGACGGTGCTGGTGTTCGCCTGCACACGAGACGACGGCTTCCAATTTCATCATCCCCTGCCATGGATAGCACCAACGGGCAAGAAATCGATCCCGAGCAGGAGGAACTTCGGCGCAAGAAACAGGAAAAGCTGCTCGCGAAAAAGGCCGCCGCAACGGCGGCCCAAAATCAACTGTACCGGGTAAGCGATATTTTGGAGGTGTTCTTTTTCGCAGGAACCAGTTTATCAATTGTTACAGCCTACTTCGTTTCGTTGACGATGTTGGTTTCAATAATTCGCACGTGGGTGTGTGTGTGCTTTCAATATCAGGATCATCTGAAACGGGAGCGCGAGTTCTCGGACCAAACGCAACGGTCGTTCTTTGCCGGTTGGGAGACACTGTGCGAAGGAATCCGGACGGAGGAGCTGGCAGAGGAGCTGCGACAGCAGCAGCAATGCTTTGGAACTGTGGTGGACCGGAAGAATGGACACATCGAGCGATTGGTTGGCGTTCGGGATGAGATTGGAGAAATTCATACGAAGTGTATGCATCGTTTGGGAAACATCGTCGACTACTACGTCCGTGAGTTCCAGGAAGATAATGTTATCAGGAAAAGCAGTGATGTATTTATGTCCCTTTTTTACCCAAGGTCTCAAGGATTTCATGAGCGCCACCATGTTGGAGCGCTATGAATCCGATTGTCAAACACTTTTGAAAGAGTTTCGAGAGGAAGCCACCAACAAAGAGGTATTGTATCCAAATTTATACCAGATGTTCGCTAACGCTTCGCTTAACGTGCATTATCTCAGACTTGCAGTACCTCACAGCTTCAAATGCTGGATACTTCACTCGCGGAACTGATGTCCAAAATAAAGCAAGATGAGCTGGCCGACCGTGAGTGGCTCCTTGAGACCAACCTCGAGAACACAAGTGCGGTGAGCGTTCATATTTAAAAAGCGCAAATTAGCACCCGGAAACAGCTTCTCGTTCGCCTTTCAGCAAGTGGAAAAATGTGAGATAATTCGCGATAAGAAGTACGCCGAAATGGTCGAGCTCCACCAGCGCCTCCGGGCGACTCTTGACGACTACTTTCAAACCGTGCTGTATCCCGAGCGGAAGCAAATCTACGACCAGCTCGTCTATTACACCGAACTCGAGCAAAGCGCGATCGAGGACCGTCGACGTAAGCTGGACGCGATGCAGAGGAGAAAAGCGCAGCTAGATCGCTCACTGACCCATGCACGCATCGGGGGAAAGGCCAAACTTCAGACACGCCGCAACTACCGCCGTCTGCTCGAGATGAAGCTGCTGGTGCTGAAGGAACAGCACCAGCAGCTGGACGACGAGCATCACCAGCGGCTGAAGTGGATCTGTTCCTTCACACACCATCTTAAGGCGCATCTCACGGAGCACCTGAAGTGGGGTGAAAGAATCGCCAAGCTGGGACTTATCTGCACGCAGCATGAAACCGATCAGGATCGAAAGTACGCCGAGAAGTGGTTCAAACAGCCGGAAGAGCAACAAGAAGCGCACGATGATACGTTCGATTGTTTGACGAACAAAGTAAACCGCATCGAAGCCATCAACATGATCCTGCGCGAGGAGCGCGCCCGGTTGAGACGCGAAAATGAGCAACTCAAGTCGAAATTCAAATCCTACTGCTCACTGCAAAAGCAAACCGATCCGGAACAGTTGCTCCTTGCGGGGCAAGCAGTTGTGACCTCCCGCGCGCCTCGACCGTCGTAAATAAACCGCGATAACCCGTCACCCCTTGCTTAATGTCTTTATCTTAATTTTCACTTAGCTTTTACGCGTGACGGATGGTTCGCTTTTAGTTCCAGATCTCGCTCTCTCCCCCCAAAAAAAGCTGGGCCCGCCACCGTTAGGTTGTGTAACGCGCTGACGACATCCGGATCGCTTAGAGGACTCCCTAATCAGGCTCACCAACCGCTCGGAGCTTAAGTTTGTCGCAAAACATTACTGTCACCGTACGCACACCGAGCTCAAACTTTAATGTAACCCGTTTTAGTGCGTTTTGGACGACACATTCTTTTTATTTAAAAAAAAAGCTCTATCACCGCAATGGCACACTTTGGGGAAGCACACACACACACACACGCCGGCAATATTTACTGCCAGCCGGTGGCACGCGTGTGACAGCGCGGCCAAGGTGGTAGTTATTTATTTTAAATTTCAACACGTTTGCTGCATTTCATGGTGCGTTTGCAGTGGGCCGACGCACCGGCTAGGTGGTGTAACAAATCGCATCGTTTTGCATGTGACCGGGTGAGGTACGTTTGTATGCAAATAGAGCACCCAAACAAGGAGGAATTTTCTTTGGAAGAAGATTTAAAGTTTGTGTTTTTTTTTAGTTTTTTTTTCTTCTTGATATAACCTGTGATAAAGTGTTACGAAAGGCTTCCATTTCTTTGCTGTTCAGAAAGTTGAAAGCTTATATTTGGTCTAAGTCTAGCTGTTATGGCTTGGTTGCAAGGCCATACAACACTTTTAGAAAGTTGAAGTGTAAGATTTGTACTTTTTATAGTATTTGGAAGCAAATGTTATTCATTTTTTCAAATGCGCACTGTTTTACAACATAATTTGAATCAGAATGTACATAACTTTCTTATTCAACTAATTTTTCCTCTTCCCTTTGAATACGATTGAAGTTGTTCGCGCTTGTGTAAACCGTGCTTGACACCCTTCGTTATGGATGCTTCATCTCACGTGCTCTCCGGAGAAGAAATCATGCGTTGCACAATGTGGGAGAGAACATCAACTCCCACTATGCTGAGCAGAGTGTGCAACAGAGCGGGAGAGAACCGCGAACGGCAGACACTAGTCGGACCGAGTGAGATCTGTCCAACTCTTTGAAAATCTGTGTAGAAGACAAATTATTTTTATTATTTTGTGTAATAGTATTGAAGTGTCTATATATAAATATATATAAGCTTTCTTCGTTTTTTCTCATTTTTTTAAATGAATATTGCATAATGATAGTGAGTATTCATATCGCCAAATTGAAATGTATGCGCCACAAAGTATGCAATCCGCAAAGCAGTAATTAATTTTTATTTTAAAAGAACCCTTTAACCGATTTAATTTCTCAAGGAAGTTGTAATACGATCCTATCACACCATAGTCAATAAACTATCGGACCTAGATGAGCTAAAAACTGGCTCTCCGCACGATAAATCCACCGTCGATTCGATGTTTATGCTTCAGGTTCATAAAAAAAGCCCGGAGAGTCTCCGAGAGTCTCCCGCAGCCTCTAGGGCAACCTCTAGCAACGCACGCTCTCCGCACATCGCCCTGGCAACGCTCTCGGCCGGCCCGGCCAGTCTCGCGCAGAAGAACCGCGGAGAAGCAAGCGAGCCGCCAGTTCGTGTCTTTCGTTCCGTGCGAATGGTGGTTCCGTAGCGTTTGGTCCCGCGCGTGCCGTCCCCGCACGATATCTTAGCGTCGCGAGGGGATTTCTATCTTCTCACCGCCGTTTTCCCGTTCTCGGTGGTTGCGCGTGTGTCTCGTGTGTGCGTACGTGTGTGTGTTTGTATGTGTTTATTTACTTCCTTCCCTTCGGTAAGCGGTCGGCGAGTGAAAACGGAAAAATAGTTCCCCCCAACCGGTTGGTGCCATCGGTTTGCATGCGCGCACCGGGCCAACCCGCGCGAGCATTTCGAGCCGATAACCTACAAGTGAAGTGAATGAAAGTGAAGCGTTTTCTTCCCACTTCTTCTGGCTGCATCCCGAACAGAACGTCCCCGAATCGCAGCCACCTTTCGTATCGTATGTGCCACTGAAGGACGACAGTGTGCAGGAAAGTGCTGACCACGCGTGGAACCCTCCTCTCAGGTCAATTATCACGAATCCAACCAAAACCCAAGCGAAAAAAAGAAACGAATCCGCCAAGTTCGCCCTTCAAAACTCTGGCACACCCTCCGCGCTTGCACGCGGCGCCGAAGGTTTGGGAGACGGGCCGTTTCGACACCGTCAAGTGCACCGGCCGCGCTAAGCCTCCCGTGTTTGTGTTGTTTCATCGCGCTGCAGCTCACCCAATCCGGCCACCGCCGGGGGTATCAGCGACACGGCGCGTTCGAAGTTCAGGAGGTTCAAGTCCACTTGGACGCCCTTCCGTGTGAGTGTGTGTGTGCGCCGCTGTGTGTTGCAGTTGTTGTTCGTCTGTCGGATCCGTTTTTTTGCTGCTGACCACGCAACTCAACGCTCGACTCGACCCGGCTACCTGACTCCGTTCCGTGTAGAGTGGCATCGGCATATTTTTATTATTTGCTTGATTTTCGGGCTTCTTCGCACCCGCCACGAAGCGCACGTGAATTCGACAAGTGTGTGTGTGCGTTAGGGTGTGCGCGTGTGAGTCTTCGCGTTGAAGACCGACTCCCAGGCAACGGAGCACAAGTGCAACTCAGCCCGCCGAGGTGGAGACCCGCTCGTTAAGGCAACCCGTTCGTCGCCCGTTTCCATGGAGATCGTTGAAATCTTTCGTTTCGCTCAATTTCGCATCTCCAAGGAAGGCTGTTTGTCTGCGCGATCAGTGTGTTCAATATCGACGGAAATGAAGATTTTCAAGTGAAAACAAACTTCGAGCGGTGAACAGAGTGATATCGAGGTCCAGCCGGTGTCCGAGAGACCGAACCTGGTGTTTCTTTTGTTTAGTCTTACTCGCGCAGAAGTTACAAATCCGAGAGAGGACTGTGATTGCAGGTTACCGTTACCATTATTAAAACTGCCTTTTTTCGTATCTCATCCTCCCCTCCTTTTCCCCTTTCTACATGACTCCTCCTTCACCACAGATCGCAGTACTTTTCAGCGTGCCCATCCAACCCCCCTTTTACCAGTGATACAGATCGCACAGACCGCCCGCGGCACGCCGCGGCCAGCTGGAACATACGGATTAATGACGAATTGTTTGTAAATTTCGCCTGCTGAAGCAATAGCCAGTGAGTGTGTCTGCGGTGGCTCGGCAGTTGGAAAGAAACGCACAGTTCCACCGTGTTGCAGTGTGAAGGCGCGCGCGCGCTCGCCCGTGGTGAGAAGTAGTGGCAGGTGATTTGTTCGAAGAATCGGTTCCGAAATAGTTGCACCGAGCCGGGGCGAACCGAACCCTGGGCAGAACCTTTTGCGGAGCTCGGAAAAAGCGGCGGCCCGAATTCCTTACACAAGAACGTAAGTTGTTGTACATCTAAAGAGGGGTTTTTTGGGCACAAGTCTATTTCTAACCTAGGTGCTGGGAACGTCTTTTCTTTCTATAAAATAAACGAAACTACTCGTTTGCCACAGGCTCCGGGCGGGCTGGGATCGCCTTCCCCTCCACAATTAGCACATTTTATCGTTCGGCACGTTCCAATACGACGCCGACCGAAGGCGGAGATCACGGCGGATCCTGCTGAAGCAATAGCCAGTGAGTGTGTCTGCGGTGGCTCGGCAGTTGGAAAGAAACGCACAGTTCCACCGTGTTGCAGTGTGAAGGCGCGCGCGCGCTCGCCCGTGGTGAGAAGTAGTGGCAGGTGATTTGTTCGAAGAATCGGTTCCGAAATAGTTGCACCGAGCCGGGGCGAACCGAACCCTGGGCAGAACCTTTTGCGGAGCTCGGAAAAAGCGGCGGCCCGAATTCCTTACACAAGAACGTAAGTTGTTGTACATCTAAAGAGGGTTTTTTTTTGGGCCCAAGTCTATTTCTATCCTAGGTGCTGGGAACGTCTTTTCTTTCTATAAAATAAACGAAACTACTCGTTTGCCACAGGCTCCTAGTGTGTGTGTGCGTTAGGGTGTGCGCGTGTGAGTCTTCGCGTTGAAGACCGACTCCCAGGCAACGGAGCACAAGTGCAACTCAGCCCGCCGAGGTGGAGACCCGCTCGTTAAGGCAACCCGTTCGTCGCCCGTTTCCATGGAGATCGTTGAAATCTTTCGTTTCGCTCAATTTCGCATCTCCAAGGAAGGCTGTTTGTCTGCGCGATCAGTGTGTTCAATATCGACGGAAATGAAGATTTTCAAGTGAAAACAAACTTCGAGCGGTGAACAGAGTGATATCGAGGTCCAGCCGGTGTCCGAGAGACCGAACCTGGTGTTTCTTTTGTTTAGTCTTACTCGCGCAGAAGTTACAAATCCGAGAGAGGACTGTGATTGCAGGTTACCGTTACCATTATTAAAACTGCCTTTTTTCGTATCTCATCCTCCCCTCCTTTTCCCCTTTCTACATGACTCCTCCTTCACCACAGATCGCAGTACTTTTCAGCGTGCCCACCCAACCCCTCTTTTACCAGTGATACAGATCGCACAGACCGCCCGCGGCACGCCGCGGCCAGCTGGAACATACGGATTAATGACGAATTGTTTGTAAATTTCGCCTGCTGAAGCAATAGCCAGTGAGTGTGTCTGCGGTGGCTCGGCAGTTGGAAAGAAACGCACAGTTCCACCGTGTTGCAGTGTGAAGGCGCGCGCGCGCTCGCCCGTGGTGAGAAGTAGTGGCAGGTGATTTGTTCGAAGAATCGGTTCCGAAATAGTTGCACCGAGCCGGGGCGAACCGAACCCTGGGCAGAACCTTTTGCGGAGCTCGGAAAAAGCGGCGGCCCGAATTCCTTACACAAGAACGTAAGTTGTTGTACATCTAAAGAGGGTTTTTTTTTGGGCCCAAGTCTATTTCTATCCTAGGTGCTGGGAACGTCTTTTCTTTCTATAAAATAAACGAAACTACTCGTTTGCCACAGGCTCCTGGCGGGCTGGGATCGCCTTCCCCTCCACAATTAGCACATTTTATCGTTCGGCACGTTCCAATACGACGCCGACCGAAGGCGGAGATCACGGCGGATCATGAATAAAGATTTCGTACGATTGCGTTACTAGTTGCTGTCCATTTTGCGATAATTAATGATTTTTGCTGGCAATTAAATTGCATACCTTCTAATTCTGGACAGTTTTCCTTACCCTACACCGCGTGAGAAGCGCATCGAGCTTGTCCAATCATTTTTTATGTTCCGTCATGTCATTAGTTTGTAGCGACGAATTGTTTGTAAATTTCGCCTGCTGAAGCAATAGCCAGTGAGTGTGTCTGCGGTGGCTCGGCAGTTGGAAAGAAACGCACAGTTCCACCGTGTTGCAGTGTGAAGGCGCGCGCGCGCTCGCCCGTGGTGAGAAGTAGTGGCAGGTGATTTGTTCGAAGAATCGGTTCCGAAATAGTTGCACCGAGCCGGGGCGAACCGAACCCTGGGCAGAACCTTTTGCGGAGCTCGGAAAAAGCGGCGGCCCGAATTCCTTACACAAGAACGTAAGTTGTTGTACATCTAAAGAGGGGTTTTTTGGGCACAAGTCTATTTCTAACCTAGGTGCTGGGAACGTCTTTTCTTTCTATAAAATAAACGAAACTACTCGTTTGCCACAGGCTCCGGGCGGGCTGGGATCGCCTTCCCCTCCACAATTAGCACATTTTATCGTTCGGCACGTTCCAATACGACGCCGACCGAAGGCGGAGATCACGGCGGATCATGAATAAAGATTTCGTACGATTGCGTTACTAGTTGCTGTCCATTTTGCGATAATTAATGATTTTTGCTGGCAATTAAATTGCATACCTTCTAATTCTGGACTGTTTTCCTTACGCTATACCGCGTGAGAAGCGCATCGAGCTTGTCCAATCATTTTTTATGTTCCGTCATGTCATTAGTTTGTAGTACTTGTGGGTTACAACTTAAAACATAAATGGCGGATGTCCAACGAGATTTTTGGCGAACAACTAATTGACAAAGTGTTGCCAAAATAATATCAATCCATTGTTTGCTTGCTCGCAACTTGTTATTCGTTGCTGTTACAAAAACTTCTTAGAAGAATCGCCCAAAGTACAAACGTCAACCACAATAGGAACGTCATAAAAAAGGCATTAAAAATACATCAGCTTTAGGAACTTTTTTTGCTCCCTTACACCAAATCTCGAAATGCATTCCACCAGAACCGAAGCAGTGTATTCGTATGCTTTGTTGGTGTTTTCTACAAAGGGAAAAATGATTCTTTCTTGTTCGCTCTCTCTCTTCCTCGCACACACGAGAAAGAATAGTAATCGCATTCCATTCGTTCCGCCAGCAATTTAAGATGCAATATTCGTGCACTTCCACAGCACAGCAGCCCGAAAACTTTGGCCCCCCTCAGCAGCCCAAAAGACGAACCAGCGAGCATAATAAACCAAAACCCGTCTCGGCATCAACATCGAGCGAGATGCATTAACTGCTGCCGCTACCTCTGCGAAGGAAGGAGCTGCAAAAATATCTTTGAAATATGGCTTCGATTCGTGCGACGCATTCGACTTGTGGGTTACAACTTAAAACATAAATGGCGGATGTCCAACGAGATTTTTGGCGAACAACTAATTGACAAAGTGTTGCCAAAATAATATCAATCCATTGTTTGCTTGCTCGCAACTTGTTATTCGTTGCTGTTACAAAAACTTCTTAGAAGAATCGCCCAAAGTACAAACCACAACCACAATAGGAACGTCATAAAAAAGGCATTAAAAATACATCAGCTTTAGGAACTTTTTTGCTCCCTTACACCAAATCTCGAAATGCATTCCACCAGAACCGAAGCAGTGTACTCTTATGCTTTGTTGGTGTTTTCTACAGAGGAAAAAATGATTCTTTCTTGTTCGCTCTCTCTCTCCCTCGCACACACGAGAAAGAATAGTAATCGCATTCCATTCGTTCCGCCAGCAATTTAAGATGCAATATTCGTGCACTTCCACAGCACAGCAGCCCGAAAACTTTGGCCCCCCTCAGCAGCCCAAAAGACGAACCAGCGAGCATAATAAACCAAAACCCGTCTCGGCATCAACATCGAGCGAGTTGCATTAACTGCTGCTGCTAGCTCTGCGAAGGAAGGAGCTGCAAAAATATCTTTGAAATATGGCTTCGATTCGTGCGACGCATTCGGGAAGATACGATCGCACGAATGGGGATGGAAGGTGGCATGAGGGGGGGAAGGGTGTCTGAAGGGCAACCACAATAGGAACGTCATAAAAAAGGCATTAAAAATACATCAGCTTTAGGAACTTTTTTTGCTCCCTTACACCAAATCTCGAAATGCATTCCACCAGAACCGAAGCAGTGTACTCTTATGCTTTGTTGGTGTTTTCTACAGAGGAAAAAATGATTCTTTCTTGTTCGCTCTCTCTCTCCCTCGCACACACGAGAAAGAATAGTAATCGCATTCCATTCGTTCCGCCAGCAATTTAAGATGCAATATTCGTGCACTTCCACAGCACAGCAGCCCGAAAACTTTGGCCCCCCTCAGCAGCCCAAAAGACGAGCCAGCAAGCATAATAAACCAAAACCCGTCTCGGCATCAACATCGAGCGAGATGCATTAACTGCTGCCGCTACCTCTGCGAAGGAAGGAGCTGCAAAAATATCTTTGAAATATGGCTTCGATTCGTGCGACGCATTCGGGAAGATACGATCGCACGAATGGGGATGGAAGGTGGCATGAGAGGGGAAGGGTGTCTGAAGGGCTAGAAGGGAAAAAGTTGCAACCGAAGCAGTGTATTCGTATGCTTTGTTGGTGTTTTCTACAAAGGGAAAAATGATTCTTTCTTGTTCGCTCTCTCTCTTCCTCGCACACACGAGAAAGAATAGTAATCGCATTCCATTCGTTCCGCCAGCAATTTAAGATGCAATATTCGTGCACTTCCACAGCACAGCAGCCCGAAAACTTTGGCCCCCCTCAGCAGCCCAAAAGACGAACCAGCGAGCATAATAAACCAAAACCCGTCTCGGCATCAACATCGAGCGAGTTGCATTAACTGCTGCCGCTACCTCTGCGAAGGAAGGAGCTGCAAAAATATCTTTGAAATATGGCTTCGATTCGTGCGACGCATTCGGGAAGATACGATCGCACGAATGGGGATGGAAGGTGGCATGAGGGGGGGAAGGGTGTCTGAAGGGCTAGAAGGGAAAAAGTTGCCAAACCGGAGTTTAGCTTCTCGACTGTTTTGCTCCGTTTCGGTGTGTGTGTGTGTGCGAGCAGCTCGGCAAAATTATGCTCGGTTGAAGCTCGCCATTGAAAAAAAGACGCGAATGAACCCGTATGCATACGGAACGGCGAGCACGAGGTGCCTGGCTGCAAACCTGAAAAGAAGCTGCAAAACTTCTCCTCGGACTCGGCTGGACCAGAAGGGTGTTTTCTACAAAGGGAAAAATGATTCTTTCTTGTTCGCTCTCTCTCTTCCTCGCACACACGAGAAAGAATAGTAATCGCATTCCATTCGTTCCGCCAGCAATTTAAGATGCAATATTCGTGCACTTCCACAGCACAGCAGCCCGAAAACTTTGGCCCCCCTCAGCAGCCCAAAAGACGAGCCAGCAAGCATAATAAACCAAAACCCGTCTCGGCATCAACATCGAGCGAGATGCATTAACTGCTGCCGCTACCTCTGCGAAGGAAGGAGCTGCAAAAATATCTTTGAAATATGGCTTCGATTCGTGCGACGCATTCGGGAAGATACGATCGCACGAATGGGGATGGAAGGTGGCATGAGAGGGGAAGGGTGTCTGAAGGGCTAGAAGGGAAAAAGTTGCCAAACCGGAGTTTAGCTTCTCGACTGTTTTGCTCCGTTTCGGTGTGTGTGTGCGAGCAGCTCGGCAAAATTATGCTCGGTTGAAGCTCGCCATTGAAAAAAAGACGCGAATGAACCCGTATGCATACGGAACGGCGAGCACGAGGTGCCTGGCTGCAAACCTGAAAAGAAGCTGCAAAACTTCTCCTCGGACTCGGCTGGACCAGAAGGAAGGAAGCACAAACACTCTCGCACACAAACACACCGGTGGAGCATAAATTCGTCGCACACACGCTGGCAGCGAGCCAAAAGCCATCGGTTCGCTGCCTCGCATGCTTCTCAGCATAAGGCGCTAGAGCATGAATAAGGGACGGAGCGATTGGGGCGGGAAGGCAAGCGGGTGCGCGAGCAAGTAAAGATTTCGAGTAAGACGAGATCCAGTTTTCAGAGCTTTCGGCCTGGAGCAGCTCCACGGGGGAGGGCGCACGGGCTTCCCGGATTCCTGTTTTCGATACTTTGGATCGCTTCCTCGGGTTTCTTCCCGCGGCCGAAAGGGCAATTCGGTGCACGATGGCGCTGCACACGGCCGATAAGACGTTCACCATGCCCCGTGCAACGCAGCGCACGTTTGCAATCGAATCGGATCGGATTCGGTCTGCATCTGGAAATTAGCGTTCTGGAACGTTCTTCTGGAAGATGTTCTTGGTTGGACACTGAGTGAGATGCATATGCGTGTTACAATCGGGAAATAAATCATATTTACTTCTTTTTTTTTTGCTTATAAGATCAAGATCTACTTTAATCCAATATCTATAAATTTCAAATATCGTATTAAAATTTGAAGAAAGTGTTTCGTCATACAATCGACACTAGCGCCCTCTATGGTGTTTTGGGGGAAATGCAGTAAAACCTCTCGAACATAGA
>KZ070881.1:0-11670 GCA_002091845.1 Anopheles cracens | reverse complement strand
GATTGTAACACGCATATGCATCTCACTCAGTGTCCAACCAAGAACATCTTCCAGAAGAACGTTCCAGAACGCTAATTTCCAGATGCAGACCGAATCCGATCCGATTCGATTGCAAACGTGCGCTGCGTTGCACGGGGCATGGTGAACGTCTTATCGGCCGTGTGCAGCGCCATCGTGCACCGAATTGCCCTTTCGGCCGCGGGAAGAAACCCGAGGAAGCGATCCAAAGTATCGAAAACAGGAATCCGGGAAGCCCGTGCGCCCTCCCCCGTGGAGCTGCTCCAGGCCGAAAGCTCTGAAAACTGGATCTCGTCTTACTCGAAATCTTTACTTGCTCGCGCACCCGCTTGCCTTCCCGCCCCAATCGCTCCGTCCCTTATTCATGCTCTAGCGCCTTATGCTGAGAAGCATGCGAGGCAGCGAACCGATGGCTTTTGGCTCGCTGCCAGCGTGTGTGCGACGAATTTATGCTCCACCGGTGTGTTTGTGTGCGAGAGTGTTTGTGCTTCCTTCCTTCTGGTCCAGCCGAGTCCGAGGAGAAGTTTTGCAGCTTCTTTTCAGGTTTGCAGCCAGGCACCTCGTGCTCGCCGTTCCGTATGCATACGGGTTCATTCGCGTCTTTTTTTGACGAATTTATGCTCCACCGGTGTGTTTGTGTGCGAGAGTGTTTGTGCTTCCTTCCTTCTGGTCCAGCCGAGTCCGAGGAGAAGTTTTGCAGCTTCTTTTCAGGTTTGCAGCCAGGCACCTCGTGCTCGCCGTTCCGTATGCATACGGGTTCATTCGCGTCTTTTTTTTCAATGGCGAGCTTCAACCGAGCATAATTTTGCCGAGCTGCTCGCACACACACACCGAAACGGAGCAAAACAGTCGAGAAGCTAAACTCCGGTTTGGCAACTTTTTCCCTTCTAGCCCTTCAGACACCCTTCCCCTCTCATGCCACCTTCCATCCCCATTCGTGCGATCGTATCTTCCCGAATGCGTCGCACGAATCGAAGCCATATTTCAAAGATATTTTTGCAGCTCCTTCCTTCGCAGAGGTAGCGGCAGCAGTTAATGCATCTCGCTCGATGTTGATGCCGAGACGGGTTTTGGTTTATTATGCTCGCTGGTTCGTCTTTTGGGCTGCTGAGGGGGGCCAAAGTTTTCGGGCTGCTGTGCTGTGGAAGTGCACGAATATTGCATCTTAAATTGCTGGCGGAACGAATGGAATGCGATTACTATTCTTTCTCGTGTGTGCGAGGAAGAGAGAGAGCGAACAAGAAAGAATCATTTTTCCCTTTGTAGAAAACACCAACAAAGCATACGAATACACTGCTTCGGTTCTGGTGGAATGCATTTCGAGATTTGGTGTAAGGGAGCAAAAAAGTTCCTAAAGCTGATGTATTTTTAATGCCTTTTTTATGACGTTCCTATTGTGGTTGACGTTTGTACTTTGGGCGATTCTTCTAAGAAGTTTTTGTAACAGCAACGAATAACAAGTTGCGAGCAAGCAAACAATGGATTGATATTATTTTGGCAACACTTTGTCAATTAGTTGTAGTTCCGCGAGTGAAGTATCCAGCATTTGAAGCTGTGAGGTACTGCAAGTCTGAGATAATGCACGTTAAGCGAAGCGTTAGCGAACATCTGGTATAAATTTGGATACAATACCTCTTTGTTGGTGGCTTCCTCTCGAAACTCTTTCAAAAGTGTTTGACAATCGGATTCATAGCGCTCCAACATGGTGGCGCTCATGAAATCCTTGAGACCTTGGGCAAAAAAGGTACAGAAAAATATCACTGCTTTCCCTGATAACATTCCTGGAACTCACGGACGTAGTAGTCGACGATGTTTCCCAAACGATGCATACACTTCGTATGAATTTCTCCAATCTCATCCCGAACGCCAACCAATCGCTCGATGTGTCCATTCTTCCGGTCCACCACAGTTCCAAAGCATTGCTGCTGCTGTCGCAGCTCCTCTGCCAGCTCCTCCGTCCGGATTCCTTCGCACAGTGTCTCCCAACCGGCAAAGAACGACCGTTGCGTTTGGTCCGAGAACTCGCGCTCCCGTTTCAGATGATCCTGATATTGAAAGCACACACACACCCACGTGCGAATTATTGAAACCAACATCGTCAACGAAACGAAGTAGGCTGTAACAATTGATAAACTGGTTCCTGCGAAAAAGAACACCTCCAAAATATCGCTTACCCGGTACAGTTGATTTTGGGCCGCCGTTGCGGCGGCCTTTTTCGCGAGCAGCTTTTCCTGTTTCTTGCGCCGAAGTTCCTCCTGCTCGGGATCGATTTCTTGCCCGTTGGTGCTATCCATGGCAGGGGATGATGAAATTGGAAGCCGTCGTCTCGTGTGCAGGCGAACACCAGCACCGTCACCGCACACAGCCAGCTGACAGATTAACCAGGTGACAGTTGATGTATGGGTGCGTGTTTCTTGCCTCTCTCTTTCTGTTTCCCGTGCCTACTTTGTGTAGATTAGTATCCGTTTATATTAAAACATTAACATAAAACATAAATTTACCCTTGCCACCCTTTCGGTGCGTCCCTTGGGTGACCGGACCGGAGTTTGGACGCGCACCAACCCGATAATTAATGATTTAGCCATCGAGCGGTTATTAATATCGGAGGAAAAAGTTTTCTTTCCAATCTCTGTACAGCAGTATCGGCAGCAGTGGAGTCCTTCGCGCATGTGGAGGAGAAGGTGGCACCGATTAGGCGCGATAAGCGTGTGCGGACGACGAAGTTAAGCTGACGATGGCTAGTTCCGATATAATTTAACGCGACTAATAGTACGGTTGTGTCATCCATCAGGTTGGGTCTTCATCCACCGGTGTGTGTATGCGGCGAGCGATGATTAGCGAGCGAGATGATCAACTTTCGTGCGACTTGCGCGGATGACCGGAAAGAGCAAACAAGCGACGGCGTGAGCTTTAGGGAAATGGGAAATGTGAGCAATTTAGCATAGGCTGCAGCCATTAGGGAGGATAATTTCGATTTTATGGACATTTCTGTAAGGTACTTATGGGGTGCATAACCTTGCAGGCTTGCTCCGGGACTGAAAGGGGATATTGGATCATTGTTGAACAACGTTTGAAGTAGTGATACACACGTTTGTCTTAAAAAACGTGAGTATGTCGTTAAGCTGGGTTTGTATTTATTGTCTTATTAACTAACATATTGCCAACCGTTCGCTTCGGAGCGGTTTGACATTTAAAAACCAGCTCGTAGATAACGTGCCGTCAAAACCAATAGCCTAATCACTTTGTGCCCTCGAGATGTCACCTCCGCCAGATGACTCCACACACCCGCCTAAGACTTCTGGTCCATCACCAGGCCCTCGTTCGCGTGCCCATTGCCTTCCTTTCGGCCCGTTTGCTCTTTCTCCTGTGCCTCGATCGACCACGGCTGCAGCTCCCCGGACACGCCGAACCAGTAGACGACGCAACCGATCAGATATATCCCGGCGGCGATGTAGAATACGGTGCGCCACTCGTTCTCGTCCCCGTTGGCCGTGAGCTTCCCGGCGACGATCGGCGTGACGATGCCGGCGACGGTGGAGAAGGTGTTGGAAATTCCCATCAGCACGCCGGCACTCTTGGGCGAGAGGTCGAGATGGTTGACGGCGAAGCCGCACCAGGCGAACGCCCCGAACCCGACGGCGATCGTGATGCAGGCGAGGGTGGGCCCGGGCCGCAGGATGAGGGCTCCCACGAGCATGAACACGGTCTGGGCGAGGAAGGCCCCGCAGTTGAAGTACCGCCGTACCTGGGTCGTCGTGAGCCACCGCCGGATCTGGCAGAGATCCGCCAGATATCCGGCGACGCTGAGCAGGACGCCCATCACCAGGTAGGGCAGGGCGGACAGGATGCCGGCGGCCTGCAGCTCAAAGTGCATCGTGTCTGTGCGGGTGGCGAGAGAGAGAGAGAGAGCATCGAGATATTACTCCGGTCGGGAATGCCTCACCAACCTGGGGTTAACCTCTAAGGAATGTGGGCAATTGAGTGAGCAGCGTGTAGAAGCCCCAATTTTCCGAGAAGCTCGACACGATCAGCGCCCAGACGGCTTTCGACGTTAGGATGCCTCGCCAGGGATGTTTCACTTTCTCGGTTGTCGCCGCGGACCGTTGGAGAGTGGCCAGAATGAACTCCTTCTCCTTGGTGGTAATGTACGGATCCACCTCCGGGGGATTTCCCCTCCCCCGTAGAGCTTCTTGGTGTGTTAAGGGTTTGGAACAAATCTTGACGTAAGACACTTTTCAACGTTTGTGCGCACCATTCGGCGCGTAAGATCGCAATGAAATGCTCTGGACCGCAATCGAAACGGCGATGCTCTGTACGATGCGAAGATTGTTTGTAAATAGGTATTAGCGCAGACAATCGCTTAAATAGGTATTAGTGGCAGTTAACCTGTGACGATGACATTGCATTGACGTGCTTTGCATCTCTGATTCGCGCCGGCCGGTGGAGTTCTTCGGACGAGTTCGTGCTGATAATACGCACAGCGGTGGCTATCAAGCGACATTTTCCTCGGATTGTACGTGATGAAGTAGCAGGTTAAGTGTGATTGTGTCGCAGTGGCATGCATACTCATTTCGATTTCCCCTCCCCCGTAGAGCTTCTTGGTGTGTTAAGGGTTTGGAACAAATCTTGACGTAAGACACTTTTCAACGTTTGTGCGCACCATTCGGCGCGTAAGATCGCAATGAAATGCTCTGGACCGCAATCGAAACGGCGATGCTCTGTACGATGCGAAGATTGTTTGTAAATAGGTATTAGCGCAGACAATCGCTTAAATAGGTATTAGTGGCAGTTAACCTGTGACGATGACATTGCATTGACGTGCTTTGCATCTCTGATTCGCGCCGGCCGGTGGAGTTCTTCGGACGAGTTCGTGCTGATAATACGCACAGCGGTGGCTATCAAGCGACATTTTCCTCGGATTGTACGTGATGAAGTAGCAGGTTAAGTGTGATTGTGTCGCAGTGGCATGCATACTCATTTCGATTTCCCCTCCCCCGTAGAGCTTCTTGGTGTGTTAAGGGTTTGGAACAAATCTTGACGTAAGACACTTTTCAACGTTTGTGCGCACCATTCGGCGCGTAAGATCGCAATGAAATGCTCTGGACCGCAATCGAAACGGCGATGCTCTGTACGATGCGAAGATTGTTTGTAAATAGGTATTAGCGCAGACAATCGCTTAAATAGGTATTAGTGGCAGTTAACCTGTGACGATGACATTGCATTGACGTGCTTTGCATCTCTGATTCGCGCCGGCCGGTGGAGTTCTTCGGACGAGTTCGTGCTGATAATACGCACAGCGGTGGCTATCAAGCGACATTTTCCTCGGATTGTACGTGATGAAGTAGCAGGTTAAGTGTGATTGTGTCGCAGTGGCATGCATACTCATTTCGATTTCCCCTCCCCCGTAGAGCTTCTTGGTGTGTTAAGGGTTTGGAACAAATCTTGACGTGATAAGTCGTCAGTTCAATTTTATCTGCTCCTATCGCCGGGACCTCCAGTACACGCTGTCCAACACTTTCTCGATAGCGATAATGGCCTGCTGAGGGAGCCAGTCTATCACTTGCAGCTGCAGTCGACACCGAACGGGAGCAGCTGAGAGGGAAGTCGTGGTACATATCTGACCCCCCGAATGATAGCATCGATGGCGCTTGATGCGGTGCAAGTGGATGAGAAATGATTACGCAAACATGCGAAAAAGACGAAACCGGATCGAGCCCGAACACTAACCGCTTGCCTATTAACCGTGTGCGGCGAGAGGTGTCAGAAGGGTCAGTACGGCTGTCACGCCAACTCCAACGCCAAAGACCTGGTGAAAAGAGTACACTGTCAGTAATGATGTACTCTCCAAGGAGCATGATCCTGACGATCTTACATAGTTCCCACCGAGAGCGTTGGAGATGTATCCTCCGAGAAGCTGCGTGAAGATGTACCCGTAGAAGAAGGAACTTAGAATGTATCCTTTCGTGGTAGAGTCCCAGGCGAACTCTTGTTCCTGTTTGACAATGAAGAAAGGAATCTTTTAGTAAACAGTTTCAAGATCCAAGAAGATCCCAACGACTTACATAGCTGATTGTTCCATTAGGGTGCTCAATGGTCCGGTTCTCAGTCATCGCCACTATCGCAACACTTAGGTTTACCCGCAGCGAGTACACGTTGAAAAATCCGAAGAATGCCAAGAACACCAACACGTACCGGCGCCTCTTCCAGAACATCCACATGGGCGCGTCAATTCCATCGCTACACGAGTGGGAACGAGCACGAGCGTCAAGTTGTTGTGAATTTCCACAAAACACTCAACCTACCTAAGCTTGCTACTTTCCGTAGCGTCCATCGTTAACTGCCGAACGTCAAGATAACCTCACCAAAGACGGGGAAGACACTTTTCAACGTTTGTGCGCACCATTCGGCGCGTAAGATCGCAATGAAATGCTCTGGACCGCAATCGAAACGGCGATGCTCTGTACGATGCGAAGATTGTTTGTAAATAGGTATTAGCGCAGACAATCGCTTAAATAGGTATTAGTGGCAGTTAACCTGTGACGATGACATTGCATTCACCTCCGGGGACTTCTTCACGATCACCATCCACGCCAGGAACCAGACGCAACCGAACGCACCGAGAATGTAGAACACCCACTCCCAGCCGAGCGTGTCCGCCAGCACTCCGCTGAGCAGCATGGACGCCACGGTTCCGGTGAACACACCGGAGAACGCGATCGTTGCCATGCGCGATCGCTCGCTCGGCGGCGCCCACTTCGACCAGATGGCGTGGATGCACGGGAAGGTAACGCCCTCGAAGAAACCCTCGACGGCGCGCACCGTGATGAGCCACCCGAAGCCACCGTGTGCGGCGAGAGGTGTCAGAAGGGTCAGTACGGCTGTCACGCCAACTCCAACGCCAAAGACCTGGTGAAAAGAGTACACTGTCAGTAATGATGTACTCTCCAAGGAGCATGATCCTGACGATCTTACATAGTTCCCACCGAGAGCGTTGGAGATGTATCCTCCGAGAAGCTGCGTGAAGATGTACCCGTAGAAGAAGGAAGGCGCGCACCGTGATGAGCCACCCGAAGCCACCGTGTGCGGCGAGAGGTGTCAGAAGGGTCAGTACGGCTGTCACGCCAACTCCAACGCCAAAGACCTGGTGAAAAGAGTACACTGTCAGTAATGATGTACTCTCCAAGGAGCATGATCCTGACGATCTTACATAGTTCCCACCGAGAGCGTTGGAGATGTATCCTCCGAGAAGCTGCGTGAAGATGTACCCGTAGAAGAAGGAACTTAGAATGTATCCTTTCGTGGTAGAGTCCCAGGCGAACTCTTGTTCCTGTTTGACAATGAAGAAAGGAATCTTTTAGTAAACAGTTTCAAGATCCAAGAAGATCCCAACGACTTACATAGCTGATTGTTCCATTAGGGTGCTCAATGGTCCGGTTCTCAGTCATCGCCACTATCGCAACACTTAGGTTTACCCGCAGCGAGTACACGTTGAAAAATCCGAAGAATGCCAAGAACACCAACACGTACCGGCGCCTCTTCCAGAACATCCACATGGGCGCGTCAATTCCATCGCTACACGAGTGGGAACGAGCACGAGCGTCAAGTTGTTGTGAATTTCCACAAAACACTCAACCTACCTAAGCTTGCTACTTTCCGTAGCGTCCATCGTTAACTGCCGAACGTCAAGATAACCTCACCAAAGACGGGGAAGACACTTTTCAACGTTTGTGCGCACCATTCGGCGCGTAAGATCGCAATGAAATGCTCTGGACCGCAATCGAAACGGCGATGCTCTGTACGATGCGAAGATTGTTTGTAAATAGGTATTAGCGCAGACAATCGCTTAAATAGGTATTAGTGGCAGTTAACCTGTGACGATGACATTGCATTGACGTGCTTTGCATCTCTGATTCGCGCCGGCCGGTGGAGTTCTTCGGACGAGTTCGTGCTGATAATACGCACAGCGGTGGCTATCAAGCGACATTTTCCTCGGATTGTACGTGATGAAGTAGCAGGTTAAGTGTGATTGTGTCGCAGTGGCATGCATACTCATTTCGATTTCCCCTCCCCCGTAGAGCTTCTTGGTGCGTTAAGGGTTTGGAACAAATCTTGACGTGATAAGTCGTCAGTTCAATTTTATCTGCTCCTATCGCCGGGACCTCCAGTACACGCTGTCCAACACTTTCTCGATAGCGATAATGGCCTGCTGAGGGAGCCAGTCTATCACTTGCAGCTGCAGTCGACACCGAACGGGAGCAGCTGAGAGGGAAGTCGTGGTACATATCTGACCCCCCGAATGATAGCATCGATGGCGCTTGATGCGGTGCAAGTGGATGAGAAATGATTACGCAAACATGCGAAAAAGACGAAACCGGATCGAGCCCGAACACTAACCGCTTGCCTATTAACATGATGCGAGCGACCGGAAAACATCACCGCCTCGCTACGACTTCATTAATGTGTCAGGGAAGCTGGGCCGCCGTCAGCGCGAAGAACATTGGGCAGCTGCGTCGAGTTAGCTCATTAATCGAAAGGGCCATTTATGGGCATGATTAGTTAATCCATCTCTCGTTGCCCGCGTGCTACGCGGCAACCTGACATTGATAGGGAAGGGTGCGCACCGCGCTACCTGCTCGGGGTTCTGTCAAGTGAAAAACAAACTCCAGGCCGCATTAGTGACGGCCCGTCCCCGGGTGAAATCTTTCCCTCCCGCCAAATGGAACCTGCTGCACCCCCTCCAGGGTTCACAGCGACCGAGCTGGAGTTCCTGGTTCTGTGCTGCAGGTGATGAATCTGTCATCTTGTTGGTTTTCGCCTCGCCAACCCTGTCAACATGACGTGAACGCGGTGTAATGCGAACGGCGAACAAAAACGCATCGGCAAACACACGTGGTCTTTAGCGATTAAACTGGTTCCGAGCTGCCCGTGGGGCAGTAATGTGTGTTTTCCTTTTTTTTGTTGCCTGTGCGTTTAATTTAATTTCACCCGGCCGCGCATGGAGTGGTTCGTGAAGTGGCCGCCCCTGTTCGGAAGAAAGTAAAAGTGTCGTCTGATTGCTGTTAAATGAAGTACTGGTGGAGGAAGGTGATAAGCGGGAGTGTGCCTAAGAAAAGTGAACTTGAAGAGTGGTTGTCGTCACCGTGATTGGCGCGAGTAAGGAGAGATCACTACAAGAGATGTCTTAGACACCTTCCTCTAAAGTGGATATAACAGAGAAAGATCTCGTGTTGCCAGCCTGCTGCACCATTTTTTTCTTCGGACCTGTGCAACTGTTGCACGTCATTCGGAGAACATCTCGCGGTTTTTCCCCTGTCGTCGAGATGAGTGAATACTTGAAGAGCATGACCGATCACTGCATCACACCACCGACCAAAGTCTCCACGCTGAACCGGGATTCCGGTTCCCCTCCCCCGTAGAGCTTCTTGGTGCGTTAAGGGTTTGGAACAAATCTTGACGTGATAAGTCGTCAGTTCAATTTTATCTGCTCCTATCGCCGGGACCTCCAGTACACGCTGTCCAACACTTTCTCGATAGCGATAATGGCCTGCTGAGGGAGCCAGTCTATCACTTGCAGCTGCAGTCGACACCGAACGGGAGCAGCTGAGAGGGAAGTCGTGGTACATATCTGACCCCCCGAATGATAGCATCGATGGCGCTTGATGCGGTGCAAGTGGATGAGAAATGATTACGCAAACATGCGAAAAAGACGAAACCGGATCGAGCCCGAACACTAACCGCTTGCCTATTAACATGATGCGAGCGACCGGAAAACATCACCGCCTCGCTACGACTTCATTAATGTGTCAGGGAAGCTGGGCCGCCGTCAGCGCGAAGAACATTGGGCAGCTGCGTCGAGTTAGCTCATTAATCGAAAGGGCCATTTATGGGCATGATTAGTTAATCCATCTCTCGTTGCCCGCGTGCTACGCGGCAACCTGACATTGATAGGGAAGGGTGCGCACCGCGCTACCTGCTCGGGGTTCTGTCAAGTGAAAAACAAACTCCAGGCCGCATTAGTGACGGCCCGTCCCCGGGTGAAATCTTTCCCTCCCGCCAAATGGAACCTGCTGCACCCCCTCCAGGGTTCACAGCGACCGAGCTGGAGTTCCTGGTTCTGTGCTGCAGGTGATGAATCTGTCATCTTGTTGGTTTTCGCCTCGCCAACCCTGTCAACATGACGTGAACGCGGTGTAATGCGAACGGCGAACAAAAACGCATCGGCAAACACACGTGGTCTTTAGCGATTAAACTGGTTCCGAGCTGCCCGTGGGGCAGTAATGTGTGTTTTCCTTTTTTTTGTTGCCTGTGCGTTTAATTTAATTTCACCCGGCCGCGCATGGAGTGGTTCGTGAATATCGGAAGTCTCTGCTCTCCCCTGCCCGGACACAATGTGGAGCGTTATTTGTGGAGCGCGGGAACGAAAAGTATGCGAATTATGTACATGTGTGACCAGCTGGAATCGTGCCCGCTTCTCGCTTGACATCCTTACCGATGGAGTTATCGTATCATCCTCAAATCCTCCCCTCCGGTGCCAGACTATCTCCAACCGCTCCAAGATATCTCCATTTATGACTGTGTGTCCAACGCGCGACGAACGAGACCAGGGGGTTTAGTTGGTGGCGGGAGCAATCTCAAGAGAGCAACTCGGATGAAACACGATAAGCCGAGAATCGAGGCTCGGTTGATGCGGGGGAGAGCCACGGACTCGCACACTCCGAAATCCTGCCCCGTTCTGTGTTGGTGTGTGCGGCAGTGGGGGAGAACGGCGGTGGGCGCTTCAATTTGATGATAATGACACCTACAACTCACCGATGCGAAACACCCGACGGTACCGAAGTACGGCGCCCGAACCAGCGGTACCGATGCTGGCGCTCGAACAAGTGTCTGCTCAGTTGGAGGAACGTGGTCCACTGGAACGGCTGCGTTATTCTCGTGCTGGTGCTGTCGGGTCGTAGTTAGCGGCAATACTGCAGCTCGGACGGGGTGCGCACCGCGCGAAATCCGACTTTCGCAACACTCATTCGGGAAACCGGTTCTGCAGCGATCGAGCAGCGGTTGCCCACTCTGTATTTTGGGTGGGAGATCACACGATTGTTTTGCCCGTGTTGTTGTTGTGGTGTGGAGAAACTGGACCGTGTCCCACCGGTTGTGGATCCAGTTTGAGCCGTGGTCCAGAGTTGTGCAGTGCGTAGTTTCGGAACGCGTCAGTTTGTGGACTATTCACACGGAGCTGTTTGTTTACGATCGTTCGGAAATATCCAACGAATTGCTGTGTGCCAAAAAGAAGACTAACGTCTTCATTATTGGAGACGAGCTTAACCACCGATTGACACGAAGAGGCGCCATAAAGTAAGCTACTTATCTACGAAAGTTCCCGAGCAACAATCTGCCTTCACCATCCGTCGGCTTCTTTGCACACTCTAATCATGGATACTAAGCCGAGCAATAAAGAGAGGTAAGTCCAAGAAAAATGTATCTTCCAATCTCCCCACAACCCAGCGGACGTCTTATTGTCGAGCTTTATTGTCCAACGCAATGAAAGTAACGCCCCACCGACCCAAGAATCCCTTAACGACGGAAAGTGAAAGGAATGCCACTCCGCAACAACAGAAACACCCGTTGCCCGATCGAGTTATGATAAACGTATGCACC
>KZ070879.1:6460-17391 GCA_002091845.1 Anopheles cracens | reverse complement strand
AGTCTATTCCGTCAGTTCTGCTTGGCGATCCAAGAAAAAATAAAGTTTCTGCATTGCCTCCACTGACAACCTGTTGACATCTGTTAGTCGAGAATACACGTCATACGGTGTGGTATTCATACTAGTTATAACTATATTTTTCAAACCGTATCGATAAATAATACACCAGTTATACGTTTTGACTCAGCCATTGGAAACAATGATCCTCCGATTGGCATTGTGCTCCTACTCCAGTTTTTGAGAAAACTCTTTTTTTTATTCGAGCACTGCTTTTAAATGTCCTTTAGTTGGAGACTCTCAGATCTAATAATATTGCATGAAGAAAGTTTATATGTCGAGTAATATTGTTGAGTAGTAGTCGGAAAACGGAAAACCGGATAGAGTTATTCTGTGAAGTTAATATGTTTCCGAATACAATTTTGTTTATTTTGCTTATTTTTATGAGCAATCATCGGACCAGAGTTGGTCTCAATGACAATACAAACATTCTTGCAATATGTAACTTAAAACAATTAAACAAATATATAAACTATAACGCGTGAGTCCGGTCCAGCATGTGCAAGATGTTAACATTTTGGATTTAAAATACTTCGTAGAAAGCCAAAAGCATTATCCTGTGGAAACTGATCGACTGATTCGAATCTGGTACTCATATTACGACATTTATCATCGCAACATGAGCACACAGTCTCAGCATAACTCGATAAAGCAATCGCTCCTTACCGAAGAAGTGCAACCAACAAATTAACCCCAACCCGGAACTAGTCCGCTCTATCGCGGGAAATAAATCTCTTCCGCTTCCCAGCGTAAAGTGCACCTTTCACCTCCATCTTCTTAGCAGGTGAGTTACAACGCGAAGCGCGAACCAATAACCTTCTAAGTATCCACCCGACGGCAAGGCAATTGATTCTTCTATTTCACCGAAACGACTAATTATGGCCAACCGCATGGGCTTCTCCGCCTTTCCATAGGCGGAAACTACTTCCGATTGGAGCATGCATGTAGAGGCTAAAGCCTCTCACCGATGCGTGGTGGCGTAAGCTATTTTTGCCACGATTTGGCAAAGCGTCGTATCGTAAACGTCTCTGGTGGGTGGGGTGCGGTGGATCCGGAAGTCGTCCGTCGTAAACTATCCTCCACCGTGCTTCAAGCCGTGCACTGACAGTGACCGGGTCTTAGAAACCGCGCCCGGCCGGCAGAGGTTATCTAAATGATATCCGAGGATTAAAAGAAGAGAATTGAAGATCAGACCATTTAATAAAATTTGAAATCGAATGTAACCATAACAACGGAGGTGTTTGCATGGAAGAATTATTACTTAGAGATTAGTGAAAATTTAGGATAAGACTCTAGATTTAAAATATGTTGGTTGTAGATAAAAATAGTTTTTTGCCACCTATTTTATAATCGGAATTTTGTTTCGATATTGTCTACGGATACTTCATGAACTGATCGACATCCCATAACACAAAGCGATAGAAATATAATAATGAGTCATGGGGGTTTCACTTCGAGCTATCAAGTCTATTCCGTCAGTTCTGCTTGGCGATCCAAGAAAAAATAAAGTTTCTGCATTGCCTCCACTGACAACCTGTTGACATCTGGAAGTCGTCCGTCGTAAACTATCCTCCACCGTGCTTCAAGCCGTGCACTGACAGTGACCGGGTCTTAGAAACCGCGCCCGGCCGGCAGAGGTTAGCTCGTTCGCAATTCGTCAAAACCAGACGGAAACAATTATAGGTGCATTTTGCCGCCTTTGGAGCAGCCTGAGCCTTTTCAACGTGACCATTCGCTCAGCGTCGTCGTCGTCGTCTTCAGCGCCTTGTTGTTGACCTGTGTGTGGCCACCAGCCTAACACACCCGACAGCTCCGCCTTGGCTCGAAGCGCACGCAAATTAATTCCTCGCGTTTTGTTTGGGTTGGTTTCAGCTAAGAAGCACCGTGAACGAGTTTGAACAATATACGGCGCCGCCGGTTTTGGAAGCGGTTGTTTTGCCCTTCCCTTCGAGTGCGCCAAGTGGAGTCACAGAGCGAACCGCCTATGTCGACCGGCCAGGTTCAAGGTAGATCATCCACACAAGATGACATTAGCCTGCCGTCACGTCAGGCAAGTACCGGTGTAGCGGTTTTCAAGTGGATACACGACCGCAAAGATTAGACAGCAATTAGGTGGTGGGGCGGCAGGCGATCATAGCGTACGTAAATGTCAAATGCCGGCACGGAGATCGCTACCTGTTTAGTGGCGTGCGGAAGCGTATGCGAGTTGGCAGACGTCTGATTTACAGACGCTTACGATGACGAATCGTTTTTTACCTTCTCTCACCTCTTTTGCACACTCTCTAGAGATCGTCCTTAAAACCGCCTTAATCGGACGACTTCATGAAACCTGTTTCAAACTAGGCTGCTAGGAACTAATTAAAAGCACATTCTCAATCGTACCTAAAGTAAATTAAAAATTCCAATGTAACCGTCACCGCTGGAGATCGCCCACATGTTTCGATGCGTTTATCGCCATTTGTGACGCTGTTTACCAACACAAATTAATTGTGCTTGTCTAATGAAGATGTTACTGCGTCACACCAGTCCGGGCAACCGTTGTCTTCACGCTCCCAATTGACCGTGAATTATTAATTCTTCACCCTTTAGGGCGGCAGAGAGATGGGAGACTGTGATGAAAGCGGCATTCGGTGGTCTTTGAACCGGTTTCTCGCGCTACAGCAATCGCTTTAACGCCCTAACCATAGCAATTTAGGGCCGATGTAGGTTGCTTGACCGTGATGCATACACCCCAGAGTAGGTCTTTAGTCGCTGGCAGCACGCGTTCGTGATACGCGTGTTAAGAGAGGATTATTATGTGCCTTATTAGTTTGGAGCCCTTCTAGCAGTAATCGAATATTTCGTGTCGGCTGTTTTGACAAATGTGGTGCTCATTTTTCACTTCGCAAAAGTTTGTTTTTCTAATTTAATTTTTGGAAGGGTTTTTTTTCCTGAGGGTCGTAGGTAAGGAAGCGCTCTGGCACCTCTCGAACAAGACATCAGACTCGAACAAACCAGACAAACACTGTCTCGAACAAGCCAGTTTGCTATGTGAACCTTGGCGATAAATCCGTCACAAAACGTCAAAAAACTGTTGTTTACAATAGTGCGGCGGTTCTGTTTAATAATTATGTAGTTTATATTACGTTAAAGTGTGGAAATTTAGCAAAAAATATCGAATTAAAGCAGTGATTGTTATGATGCTACGGATGACATTTCGGCCAGATAGCAGACTATTGCCAGAGCACCCGATCGAACTTGTCTTGTCTATTTGTTCCGTTCTAGAGGTGCCAGAGCGGTGCCTAACTTGTTATGAATCCATCTAGATACGGTGTCTCAAACGCTAGCTCAGGCATGCAATGTTCCCACAGTGCAGCTGAGAAACAAATCGAGCTACTTCTCTTAAGAAACGTATACCAAAGCGAGGCTGATAGGATCTAGCTGAAGGGTTTTAAGCAAGGTTCTAGCAGAGGGGATCCGATTTTGTTTGTCTGAATATCAATCGGTATTACAGCTCCTAAACAGAAAAGATTCATTTTAGTTTTAGTATTTAACGATTCCAGAACTATCCTAGAACTATGGGCATTAATATCTAATCAGCTGGATTAGCATTTTCTTTTTTTGCAGAAGCTTCCAAATAAGTTCAAGTTAGAAATATAGAAATAAAGCATTCTTTATTTATTTATAGTATAGCTAGAATTTATGATATTCTATTACAAGAAAACAACATAAAAGAAGAGAATATATTCATGAAGAGTTGAATGAGAACCTCCTGATATTCCTCAAATCTTATTCCGGGAAATTTTTAGAATAAAAACGGTTGTACTTTTTCTCTTTATTTTCTTCTACGGTTTTCCAATACACGTGGTTCTCAGCACAGCGCCATGTTCCGACTTGCCGAGTTGTCAAAGTGACACTCAAGATTCATACATATGGAGGTGTGGAACCCAAGATGTATACATGAATACAACAAAAATGAAAGGAATTCTATTCATATCTACTCCTTAAGATCACTGGGATATCCAAAAACCTAGCGCAATATGTTCACAAGTCCTTTGCAAACAATGGCATGGCTTGTTTCTGCAATTGATTTAAAATTGCTTTCAAGAACAACCAAAAATTGGAAAACTGCCTTATGAATGCAATATATAAAAAACTCTAAGACTGGAGCGGTGTTTCCTGAAATATTGAACAATTGTATAACAGCCACATTCCAGAAATACACTTATTAATATCCTGTGGAAACGTACCACGTTTAGAAACCATACCCTCATTCAACACGGTATGGTAAAACTAGATGAATATATACGGATATGTCTGATATCTGGAATATAAAATAATAGGAAACTAGCAAGTATTCGATTCGTTGTTGTAGAGACTGTAGTTCTAACGAAAATAAAACGCATTTTCGGGTCCAAATACCAGGCAGAAACGAGAATGTTCTATACCAACCAAGTTATTCCATTTATCTACTTCATCCACCAGTAGTGTATCGATATTCCGGTCACTGCAAGCTTCCGCTCACATCTAACTCGAATTCAAGTTTTTAAACCTGCTCCAAAACAGATCAGCTGCTCACCGCATGCGACAAACGCTGTCTTTTCCGTCAATAACACCCCTGTTCGGTAACGTGCCCAACCTTCGTCGGGTTTGGAAACCAAACAAAATGTGTAGCGTCGTGCCGGATCAGTTGCCGGATCGGTTTCGGAATCGAATCCTTGGCTAAGGTCAAGTTCGATGGCACTTTATAATTGAAATGTTGAACATATCGCTTGTGCCTGCTCACCTATCCAAACACACGCATACTCAGATAGACCTTACAGGGAGAGAGGTAAATTGAGACCCGCGTCTCTCACTCTCGATCAAGCACGTTTATTCATATGCTGCGAGCGGTGCGGTCCGAGGGGCATTACGCCGAAGACGGCTAGAATTTATGATATTCTATTACAAGAAAACAACATAAAAGAAGAGAATATATTCATGAAGAGTTGAATGAGAACCTCCTCAAATCTTATTCCGGGAAATTTTTAGAATAAAAACGGTTGTACTTTTTCTCTTTATTTTCTTCTACGGTTTTCCAATTAATACTTCAAAAACAGTTTTGTTATATCATTTATTGACTCTCAGTTTAAATATTTTGTTCAATTCACACCACCATTTTTTTTAAATTCATTGAAATGGGAAAGTTATTGAAGAAAAAACAACATTTTTTTGGTAATTTTTTTCTCATTTTCTCCATGCTTTTGATGATATATTTCTTTATTTTTTTTCAATTTGTTAGTAAATGATAAGATTAAACATCGTTATCGTTATCGTTATAAAATTGAAAACAGCCTGCGAAACTCCCGCGTCTCTCACTCTCGATCAAGCACGTTTATTCATATGCTGCGAGCGGTGCGGTCCGAGGGGCATTACGCCGAAGACGGGTGTTAAACTTTTCGACGCTCGTTGCGCATAGCAAACGCACGTGCCACACGGCTATGCACAGCTGCGCCATTGAACGCTCGGTGTCGAACCGATACGAGGATAGCGTGAGCTTTTTTCGAGGATAAAGACACAAATACAGTTGTTGTTTCCTCGTTGCAAACTCGACGGTGCAAAGAAACGAACGCTAAATACAGATTAAAATCCTCGAAAAAAGATTAAATAGAGTAATATGTCTATAGCCGGACGGATCCCACACGGTCTCCGTTACGATCAAATATTGATACAATTATGCAGTGTTTGCTGGAGGCATTGAAAACTTCAGAGTGTGACGTTTCAATGTCATGCATACCGTATAACGTTTCCTGCAGCTTCAAACAAAACTCTAGACTATGCCACCCTTAACAGCATAGCGCTATGTTGATAAGGAAATGTTGTCTGCTTGTTGTCTGCTCGAATGAAACGTCTGAACCACGTCCGTCAAATACACAGAATTGATGCGCCCGCGATTGAATTGCACGCTTCAACTATTTCAACGGAAACAGTAAACTGTGCGCCTTAGGAAGCGCCACGGTTATGGGTCTATTGTTTGTTTTTATGCATACTCACATGTTCTATAAGTTCCTGGTGAGAAATAAATTCTAACGCCCATCAAAACTTATCCCACAAAGGAATATAAATGTGCATTAATGTTTCCTCTCCGGTTCTTCGAAGGCGCAAACTCGTAAGCATCAGTGGAGCTTTAAACTTATTTGCATATGTGACACGTTCTGGCTGTAGCAGGCAGTAAACGAAGAGGCTCGACTGTAAGTTTACTCGGTTCAAAAATTCTTTTGTTGTCGAATAAACCCGTTTGGTGTTTTGGTTCGATATTCAAGGATATCAGGATATGTTTCTCGATACAATATTTGTTTTCACGCCAACTCTTAGACAGACCCCCAAAAACAAAGACTTGTTTGTGAATTTTGTTCCGTTGAATGTCCCGTTAGGGTTGTCGCATTTTTATTATCATTTTCACACTGTAGTTATCGAGAATGGCGCCTATTTGTACCGGAAGTGGTCATTTCGTTGAGTTACTTCAAACTGTTATTAACTTTGTTATCTATAGAGATTATTCAATACTTCAAAAACAGTTTTGTTATATCATTTATTGACTCTCAGTTTAAATATTTTGTTCAATTCACACCACCATTTTTTTAAATTCATTGAAATGGGAAAGTTATTGAAGAAAAAACAACATTTTTCTGGTAATTTTTTTCTCATTTTCTCCATGCTTTTGATGATATATTTCTTTATTTTTTTTTCAATTTGTTAGTAAATGATAAGATTAAACATCGTTATCGTTATCGTTATAAAATTGAAAACAGCCTGCGAAACAAAACTATTGTTAAACACTGTTAAAAAAAACTTTTCAATTGAATCATACTCATGCAAGGAGATTGAAAAACGGCCAAAATTACCGCTCGGTAGCCATAGTCTTAAGGATTTATTTCCTCACCCGAAAAGGTCCGCGATAATGGCAAATAAATCATAATGATAACGCACGCTAAAATTAATCATCAACGAGAATAATAAATCACCTGATGTCAATGGCAATGTTGCGAATGAATGTAATCCGCATCAATCCACCGATCAATCGAAGAAACCGGTTGCAATCGGTTAATCGATGGTAATGGTCAGCTTTTCCACCATCCTAACCTCCCTTCATTCACTCACCCATTGCATCAATCGTCAATTTCGGCAGTGTAGTTTCTTTACTCCCCAAGACACACGTCTCCACGCTCGGCAAGTTCCTTGCACTCGTTCCTCGACACCGAACCGGCCTCTCCGACAAGGACTTAATTAGTCTCATTTGCATGCGTTTGCAAAAACCCCTGGGACGGGCGATACTGCATGCGACCCACGCCCCAAATCTGCGACGTCAGCGACGAATCGTCTTCGTTCTCGGGGCACGCGTGCAGCGTGCGCAAAGCGTGTCCCTTTCCCAATCGATCGACTGCGTCTTGGCGTCGTGCCGACGTACGCAGCACGTGCCGTTGATACGGCACGGCAATGAAGACATGAACAAACGCACCCGCACCGTCCAGTGTGCTGGAGGGGGTTTGCGTAATACTGCTTCCGAAAACTCAAACCCATCAAAACCTTGACGGGCATCTAAACCGTTTGGATCCCTTTGGAATGAGCGGTTCTGAAAACTAATAACAGTGGCGAAAGGAAAAGAACCGCTTCATTCCGGAAACGTTACTTGACTCATGAGACTTTATGACTCATCTTGCAAGGGGGTTCTTGATTTTGAAACCAAAAATATTTAGGATATATTAGATTACCATGTTGTTCGGTCGTTGTAAAAGTGTCATATTAAAATTAAAAAAATCTATTTAATTTTCAAGTGCACTGACAACCTGTTTCCCCATTCAAACAAAGAAGCTTTTGCTAAGAAGCTTTGCGATATTTTAGGAAATATAAATAATTATGATGACATTTACATTATCAATTATTGGTTTATTTCATTATTATGTATAATAAATCTTTATAAAGTGTTCCTCTGAACGTTTTCAATTTATAACCCCAAAAGTTTCACACACCAAACCCTATGCACGCCTTCTCTCTGTGCTTCATAAAGCAAGAAGTGTGCCACACACTCCTAGGCTGTTACTAAACCACCAACTGCACGCCGCCGTACACACGAACAATGACACGCACACCTTCGTCTAGACGGACGGGCGCAATGATTGTCCCGTCGCAGGAGAGTCAGCTGGCGGGAAGTAATGCTTTAAATTATGCTAATTGATATTAGTTCCACCCAGTCGATCGCCTATCACCATTACCCACTGGCTGGCAGAATGCACCGCCAACGCCGTGCGCCTGATCCAGCACCGCCGACCGACACGTATAAATACGTATAAATCCCGCAACCATTTTCCCGGCTATTTTCCTAGTCATTGCCTCATTTTAAAATATGATACTCGTTTATTGTTCGTCCGGGGCCGACTTTATGCACGGCTCCCAGCCACCACGGCATGGGTTGAATGTGTGTGTTTTCGCTTGCGTTACAGGATTGACGGGCAGCCACAGGAAGGAAGGATGGCCCGGGGGGGAGGGGAGCGAATAAAACGCAAGCCGACCGGAAGTGATTCACCGACTGTCGACGGTTGGAGCGGAGCGGGAGAAATTGGCTTCACACTGGTGGCGCAAACTGCAGCTGCCGGGGCCGGGTGCGGTAGAGAGGGAGATGCTTAATAACATTTCACGCCAGCCAGACGATGCTGACGATGATGCGAATTTGCCAAACCGTCGAGCGCACGATAGTCGTGCTAAATTATAACATTTCACGCCAGCCAGACGATGCTGACGATGATGCGAATTTGCCAAACCGTCGAGCGCACGATAGTCGTGCTAAATTAGATGGGATAACTTCATTGTGGCAGCGGCGATGTGTCTTCCCTGTCATTTCACCATTATTTTTTGGGGGTCTGGGGTATAAAAAACCAGCTGCATTAAGATTAATTTTGCTTTAAAGTATTCTAAAAAGACAAACAATATAGAAACAAATTGAAAAGAGAAATCTGTGTCTTCAACATTCAGGAGGAGAACAATAAGATGATGTATGAGAAAGATAGTAAGCAATTTGGTTATTGGGAAAACTACCTAACCTGTGCATGGATTTGGAAGGTGTGTGAGAAGGATTTGCATGGAAAAAGGAACATTTCTTTCTTTATACTACTTTTGAATTATACTACTTTCCTACAGGCACAGATACAACTTTACCATCATTATAATCTGATTTCAAATTTATCTGAATCTATATGTTATCTATATTTTTTCTATTTCCCACATGCAAATCGTTGTTAACAACTAAGTAATGAATCTCTTATAAATTGCGTAATTGTAATTATCTTACGCAATGCGCAAGAGTTATCCTGCTTTATTCCGGGTTGATGATAAAAAATACTCCTAAGCGTCTGAATATAAATAATAAGTAAATAATATAAACTGTGTATAAATAATAAGTAACCATTTAAAAAAATAGTATAATTAGTTTCCGAGAATGCCTCTATACGAGTTACTCGGATTCGGCCGAATTGACAGCTCAGTACAACATTGAACTATCGTTGACGGTTTATATGTCAGGTAGAACTAATTCATTGATACTTGATCATATTTGAATTTATTATTTTAATCATATTTATGTTTGGCTCTACTTCAAATAATAATTGATTGGGTTGGATTTCCTTTTGGTGTCCTATTTTATTTGGTTCGATAAATTTATTTGGTTTATTAGTTCTATGTTAAAAACAAAATAAAATCAATAATATAAATGATATATAATGATTAATTATACAACTCAACAAACTTATCATTTTTGTGTTTATTCGTACCGGTGTTTTTTCTATATGTATTGTATTTATTTCACAGTACTTAGCTGCTGTTCATTTATATGTTATTTAAAAAAAAACTTATTGGTATTTACGTATGTAAATTTATACCGTCAAGAAAAGCCAAGCCAAGTTGTACTGCCTTGGAAAAAGAATATGTGTAGAACGCAGAACTATAATTCGTATGATGAATGGTGGCATTCGATAATATTTTGAATAATTTAGAAGAAATGGTTTATTTAGCATACCAATTGATAGCAACATTCAACCTTCCTTCTAATATTCAGGTAATAACAATTTTACTTCAGTAACAGAACATCTGAACTTTGGACAAAATAGTGGCGTGTTTGGACATAGTATTAGCTTCTTAAATGTGTATACGTTTTTCATATTCATTTATCGACAGAGATTAATTTCGTGTCACCATATGCAACATATTACTCACCACTCTTAACGAGGCATATGCTTAAAAAGCATGTTTGGTTTCGATACACATCGCCAACAAATATTATAAGCAGTCTGCCATAACCGAAGAACCTGCAAGCAGGATCATAATTTCGTAATCACTTCGTAAAGGTCTGCCTGTCTGGCAAGGGCTCGTAACCTGTTCCCTTGTCCCAAACCGAAGGTCGTGCTTGGATGGTTCCGCGTGAGATGGTTTTCAACAGCCCATCGATCGCATTAACTCCACACAACGTCGCAGCGGCAACGGAATGCGCTTTACATAAAATTCAACACGTTCACTATGCGACCAGTCCTTCCTAATCTCCGATGCCGAAAGGGTTCATGCACACCGCCTTGGGCTACGCAAGAAAGCACCTTTCGGGAACGCACTCATCCCTGCCCCGTCCGAGCGCGTGCTACGCAGCTTCGCTCAATTTTTATCACCGATGACCGTGAAAATCTACCGCCGTGGTTTGATCGATGCGCCAGCCACCACCTCCACTCAACTCCGCGGTACGATCGGTTCGGTGCGGCCGAAGCCACCGGTGAGCCGTTAGACCGCGTTCAGTTTCGCGTCGATCGTCGCGCACTAATGATCGTTTGCATCGAACGCTGCTAGTTCGCGTAGTGCGTGCCGCGTGAAACCGTTGC
>KZ070867.1:4578-17433 GCA_002091845.1 Anopheles cracens | reverse complement strand
CAGTTGAAGGCTCTCCAAAGAATATCGCACCTTTGCAGTCGCTTAAATCTTCCCTCATCTAGAATCAAACGTCAACTCCGACAACATTGACGTGGACCGTATTTCACCCTGAAAAAGCTGTAATTTAACAAGTTTCTTGACTGTACCTTGATTGTTCCTTGACAATCTTGGACACCATTTCCTCCAAGTCGAACCAGATCTTGATGATTGGTTAAAGACTCTCCAAAGAATAGCATGGGTCAAACGTCACCTCCGACAACATTGACGGTGGTCATTGACAGTGGTCTGAAAAAGATGTAGCTGTACCTTGACAATCCTGGAGACCATTTGCCCTAAGTCGAACCAGATCTTGATGATTCGTTTAAGGCTCTCCAAAGAATAAAACTTTCCTTATCATGGGTCAAACGTCAAATCCGACAACTTTGGCGTTTGTCGTATTTCACCTTATAGAGCTGTAATTGACCTTGTACCTTGACTGTACCTTGATTGTTCCTTGACAATAAGGAAAAAGCGCAAGCGCTAAACGAAGAATGCAAAATCTACCTGCGTTTCGCAGCAGCAGCAGCAGCAGCAGCTTCGACGAAGGGCAGTCAACAATTTGATGCCAACAAATGGGACGGCAAGGCAAGCTGACCATCCGAGATGTGTCTGAGCAAAACGCGAAAAAACCCCCAGCGTTCCAGAAAATTATTCTCGAAATTTTTCAGTATTTTTTGTTTCGAGAGCGTTTTTTTTTTTCGGGGAAGCCCGGGCCGGCAATCAATCTGGGCGGCTCGTGCAATGTGACGCTAGTAAAAGTTTTTACAGCCGAAAATCGTTTCAGCGCTGGTGCACCCGAAGCCGGGTTTTATTCGTTTGTTTTTTGCGCAAGATGCCTGATGCGCATTCTTGTTCTCATGGCTAGCGAGCGGGCGGCGTTGGAACGAGTCGCACGGAGACTGACGGGTTGATGGGCACGTGAAATCGATTTTTGCCTTTTTTTCGCGCGAGTACTTAGCTGAGAAGTTATTCTGTGTGTGTGTGCTTTTTTTTGTGCGACACCCGGCACTACTGCGAGTGTAAGGAGGTGCGAGAATCGCTTCCGTACCTGGGCACCTGCCCCGGTTCGGGCGAGTGCCAAAAGAGCGATTCGCGCGGCAAGTGCGAGAAGACGATGCATAACAACCTGTGCAGCCTGATCGATAAGCCGTACATGTAGCAGTGAGGAAAGATGTAAGAAAGGAATGAAGTTGCAGTTTGAAACGCGAAAATATATTTAAATAGTGCTCGCAAAACCCCTTTTTACGCTTTTTCTATACCTATTTGTGCCGAAAGTGATCGTGTTGATGGCAAATTTCTTCGCATTAAAAATTGTACTATTTTTAGACATTCTTGATACCTCTCAACTGCGTTTTTTACAAACACTTATACGCTTTCATATTTATTTTATGTTATTCAACTTTTTGTTATACTATCACAAGCCTTATTCATTAAACGAATGTTTGAAAAGTCGGAACTTTTCACATTTATTAAGATCGAAAAAGAATTATCCAGTGTTGTCTTAATCGAGACTGTCCAGAACAGATAAGTATCTTCTGTTTACTGTGCATACACGTTACTTTGCTGATTTTGTTTAACAGTTTTGAAATTGTAGCTGTTAGGTAGAACATGAAAACACAAAATACTAATTCAATATGTTTTTAAAGACTTGCTACATGTTTCTTTAAATTTCATGATTAACCTGAGCAGGTAGCCTTCATTTGAACATAGATTGAGAAAAAAATAACAAAATTGAAAAACTCGAGAAAATAATTAACTAAACATAAATTTGGTAGGCATCTAAGTGTATGAGTAAAATACAGTAAAGAGATCCCAAAAATGTAGAAAATAGAGAATGTAAACAAGGCTTGAAAATTAGGAAGAAATGTGTACAACTTTGTCTGTTCTAAGAGATAAATAGTGGAAAAATATATTTAAAAATATTTTTAAAAAAGCTTAACGCTTAATCAATCTTTTAGCTTAACTGTTCTTTCCTGTTTTTTTCGTCTCAGTTTTGTTTGGAAGGTATTCCTTAAATTCCTCCTTTAAAACCGTAAACCTGTTGGTTTTCATAGTATAAAACTATTCTGTTTTTGTTTTTCCTTTACAGAAAATCGTTCTCCAGGACATTAAAATGTGTTTTACCTCATTTTTCATATTTTTTAACCATTCGTTACTCGCTCTTATAAGTGTCATGAGGCTCACAACGCACACACCCACCAACGAAGGATAACAGAAAACTCGTTTAAGAGAGAAAAATACATAAATTTCCTAACAAATATGCATAAATCGTCCGCACGCTGATTATTTGTCAAATAAGCTCCGTTTTTTTTCTTGATTACACTTTTTCGTTCCAACAAAATTCGCTTCCATTCATCAAATAAGTAAACAAACTCAGTTTTAATCGAGAGAACAAGAAAAATGAAGCAACCGCGGAAAAGTAATTACCCTTCCGGAGTGGCCGGTTGACGGGCGGTTTGATGGATGGCTTTTTAAAATAGCGCGCCCGTCCCGTGGAACCCTGCGAGCGCAGTTTTCACTCTTACCGCGTCTTCGGCACCGGTTCTTGCCGCGATTTTGCGTGCCGCATGAAACCCCACGTCGGCCGGGACGCCTATAAAAGCGCATACAACAACAACAAGCAACAAAAAAGCGGCAGCATTGCTCGGGGAGGAAAATAAAACCAGCAAAAAGCCCAATTCCCTTTCGTCAAGGCGCACGCGGAATGCATCCGCCAGCACATACACACTAAATAAAAAAACCCGGATTTTGCGAAAAATGCGTTTGCGTTTTCGTTTTCAGACGCACACCGAAAGAAGAAGGCAGCCGTGGCGTTGGAAGGAGCACTGGACATAAAAACCGGCTGAAGGCCGTCTCCTGCGTCGAGAACAGGATCGAAGCGATATTTACAAACAAAAAAACGAAATAAAAAACACGAAAAATACCAACCGAACAGGCGTAGATCCCAAAGGCGGCCTTCCAATACAAAAAAAGGGAATAACAATCGAACAACACGTAACTACACCTCTTCCATCCGCGATAAAACACACATCAATCCCGTTACCGATCGGGCCCGCGCAAACGGATTGCTGTAATTTATCGCACACACACCCGACCGATCCGCGGGAAGTGAAACCGAAAGTAAGCGACGAACCCGAATTAGCGCCGGCTCCGCGCGTAATCCGGCATCGCGTAATGGGCACCGGTCTCTGGTGGGCTCGTTGACGCACGGCCGCTAGGTTGTAATTTCTTCCGATTAACTCGATAAGGGTGTTGGGAAATTTCTTTTCCGCACCGAGAAGACAGCCCAGAAGCAGCGAAGAAGCAAAAGCTTCCACCCAGACCTGTCATCCTCGGCGTATTCGCACGGATTGGGAATTGGGCACGGTGGAAAGTACTGAGTGTGTGTGTGTGTATGTGTGTAATTGATGGACACGAATGATACTTTCTCGGCAGCGTATGATTAGCCCACATTCAAACGCGACCGGTCAAGCGTCCAGCTCGTTGTGAGTTTGATTTTCGTACCCTCAAACTCTTTGGTGCGGTTTTTCGAGGGTGGTATGGTTTAATAAGATTTTTCCTCCTCTCGCTGCGGCACAAAATGCCTCTAGGGAGGCTTCCAGTTCGGGCGTAAATTCAATTACAGCTCGCACGACAGACCACACCGCCCGCCTTAACGGAAAGGTTCGACCAGAACGGTAGCCCCTCTGATGCGGCATGCAATATCAAATCCGATTCCATAACGCGGTCGTGACGTAGGAGCGCAGCAAAAGGAAGCCAAGCCCCAACCCAGCACTGCAAAAACGAGCTGGCGAAACATTGTAGCCTGAAACTGCCGGCGGCCGTCGAAAAGCGGTGTGAAATATTCGTAATAATCTCACACACCCCAGCCGCCGCGCGTGTGTGAGTGCAAACAACATGTTTTGCAGCAAATGGAAAGTTTCAAAAGAGATCAAATAAAAATATCAAAGTAACGTTAAACCTAACAATTATAACAACAAGTTAGCAGCTAAAGCAAAGAAACCAAAGAATATAATATATTTAATTTGAAACATCGATGTATAAATGTCAATATAATAATGTAATAACACATAAGCACGTGGAAAGTGTCAGAAAATATGTTACGTTTATGCAGAAGTTTGAAAGCAAATTCAAACCTTGCAACTGATGCAATAAATCAGTTAACAAAACAGTGAACAAACAGAGATAACAAAAATAAGTTTCCCATTTCGGCTTTTCTTACATTTGCTTACTAAATCATTTTGTAATTGATATAATTATGTTCTATTTGCTGCTAGTTTCTTATTGTTTTGTTTTTTTTTTATGTTTTTATAAAAAGAAATAATAAAGCAAAAGGATATTTAACATTAGTAAATGGAATGTTTCAAAAAACGTAAAATGAAGAACAAAAGGTTGAAAGCAGCTTTGAATCTATAAATTAAAGCGCAAACATGGGGGAAAAACATTTAAAAAAACAAAATAAGTTGCCTATTCAGCTTTTCTCACATTTGTTCATTATCATATTGTTTTGTTTCTTTTTTTCCTTCTATTTAGCATTACACGTTGTATTATCATTTCATAAAAATAATCAATGTATAATTGATACGAAATGAGTACATAGAACGTTGGCAACAGGATGTTTCATACTTGCTGCCATTTGCTAAATCACTTTCAATTTGTTCTACATTATTGCGTTTATATTGTTTTGTTACGTTTTTTTTCTATTCTATTTTCTTGTTTGCTGTCAATAATTCAATTTCACTTTCTTCCTCTTTCGTAATGTTGAGGTATGAGTTATGCTTCTCATTCTTTTTCTCACCTCTTACAAATCACACCCTTTTCTTGAAGCTTCTGACGTCCGCGGGAGAACATCTCCCCGCGTTTTATCTACCACGCCCGATCTGTGCTTGCTGGAACCGTCACTTTCACGCGGTGAGCGCGACGGCGATCGCCCCGGCCGCGCACCGCCAAATCAGTCGTCGCGCCCCCTGCACGCCCCTGCTCGGCCGTGGTGAGCGAAATGACATTTTCCATGTTTGTTTTCCCTTGTTTTCGGGCCGCCGGCCACCCGGCGTGACACGTTTCCTCCTTTCTATTCGGTGCCCGAGCGCCGGGACCGTACAGCTAAAGCAAAGAAACCAAAGAATATAATATATTTAATTTGAAACATCGATGTATAAATGTCAATATAATAATGTAATAACACATAAGCACGTGGAAAGTGTCAGAAAATATGTTACGTTTATGCAGAAGTTTGAAAGCAAATTCAAACCTTGCAACTGATGCAATAAATCAGTTAACAAAACAGTGAACAAACAGAGATAACAAAAATAAGTTTCCCATTTCGGCTTTTCTTACATTTGCTTACTAAATCATTTTGTAATTGATATAATTATGTTCTATTTGCTGCTAGTTTCTTATTGTTTTGTTTTTTTTTTATGTTTTTATAAAAAGAAATAATAAAGCAAAAGGATATTTAACATTAGTAAATGGAATGTTTCAAAAAACGTACTCCCGGTGATTGCTTTCTCGAATGGTGCGATTTTGATGTAATCTTAATTACATTTTGCGCGCTGGTGTGCTGGTGGCTGCCGGGTTTGTCACCGGAGCGATCTTGCGAAAGTGCAGCCTGAAATGTTTACTCCCGTCCCCCGTTACTCCCGTTTCCCGTTTTTTAATGAATTTATTGCTTGTTTTTTACATTATTTTTTTTTTAAATTAAATTGAGTTTAATTTTGAATTTTTAAAGAATTTTCCAAAAAATATGTAAAAACCGTGCTTGAATGAATCAAAACCTGATTACAAACTTAAAAACAGGACAAGAATGATAAATCAAACACTCTTGAAGGCAAGTATTTCAACATTCAGTATAATAAAAATTGATTAATTGGTAAAATATAAGTTCAAAAAAAAAAAGAAAAACAAATAAAGGAAGAAAATCGTGTTTTTGATTATAAAACAAAACAAAAGTCAGGGGAAAGGAGAAAAGCTTAAATTTGGAATGGCATTTCATTGGTGTCTTTAAACAAAACATGTAAAATATTGTTGACATAAACATCATCAAAAACAAAGTATTAAGATAAAAGAGGAAAAAACTCAAACAACCTTAAAACATTTTTAACAAAAAAAAAACATACACAACTGATCAGGAATATTTGAAAATGTTTAAATACTTATAAAGAATTGAAGAGTAATTTGATAATGAGCTGAAACATGAAAAAAAGGAAATAAAAAAAGCTAAAAATAGCACTCGAAAATAAAATTTAATTCCTGTAATCCAAACTAAAACAAAGCGCACTACATTCGGGGGAAGAAGCGAAAAACGTGACGATCGTGCTCGTCCGATTTTAATCCGATGCTCCCCTCGCCAATCGCCCGCCACCCACCCAAGTTCCCTCAAATTGCACCCTTGATTGGATTGATTGATGCAGCGGACCGATTTCGATCGGCCGCTGCGATGGAGATTTGCATCGTCCGCAACCGTCGGGGTGCATCGCGGCGAAAGCGAGAGTGAAAGCAGGCGGAGGCCACCCCGCTGGGCGCTGACTAGACTACCGGGTGGGGGGGTTGGGTGCGCCAATTAAAAAAATAAACCGTAGCATCCGTACGGTCCCGGCGCTCGGGCACCGAATAGAAAGGAGGAAACGTGTCACGCCGGGTGGCCGGCGGCCCGAAAACAAGGGAAAACAAACATGGAAAATGTCATTTCGCTCATCACGGCCGAGCAGGGGCGTGCAGGGGGCGCGACGACTGATTTGGCGGTGCGCGGCCGGGGCGATCGCCGTCGCGCTCACCGCGTGAAAGTGACGGTTCCAGCAAGCACAGATCGGGCGTGGTAGATAAAACGCGGGGAGATGTTCTCCCGCGGACGTCAGAAGCTTCAAGAAAAGGGTGTGATTTGTAAGAGGTGAGAAAAAGAATGAGAAGCATAACTCATACCTCAACATTACGAAAGAGGAAGAAAGTGAAATTGAATTATTGACAGCAAACAAGAAAATAGAATAGAAAAAAAACGTAACAAAACAATATAAACGCAATAATGTAGAACAAATTGAAAGTGATTTAGCAAATGGCAGCAAGTATGAAACATCCTGTTGCCAACGTTCTATGTACTCATTTCGTATCAATTATACATTGATTATTTTTATGAAATGATAATACAACGTGTAATGCTAAATAGAAGGAAAAAAAGAAACAAAACAATATGATAATGAACAAATGTGAGAAAAGCTGAATAGGCAACTTATTTTGTTTTTTTAAATGTTTTTCCCCCATGTTTGCGCTTTAATTTATAGATTCAAAGCTGCTTTCAACCTTTTGTTCTTCATTTTACGTTTTTTGAAACATTCCATTTACTAATGTTAAATATCCTTTTGCTTTATTATGCCCGCTTGGTCCGCTGGAGCATTTACTCCCGGTGATTGCTTTCTCGAATGGTGCGATTTTGATGTAATCTTAATTACATTTTGCGCGCTGGTGTGCTGGTGGCTGCCGGGTTTGTCACCGGAGCGATCTTGCGAAAGTGCAGCCTGAAATGTTTACTCCCGTCCCCCGTTACTCCCGTTTCCCGTTTTTTTAATGAATTTATTGCTTGTTTTTTACATTATTTTTTTTTAAATTAAATTGAGTTTAATTTTGAATTTTTAAAGAATTTTCCAAAAAATATGTAAAAACCGTGCTTGAATGAATCAAAACCTGATTACAAACTTAAAAACAGGACAAGAATGATAAATCAAACACTCTTGAAGGCAAGTATTTCAACATTCAGTATAATAAAAATTGATTAATTGGTAAAATATAAGTTCAAAAAAAAAGAAAAACAAATAAAGGAAGAAAATCTTGATTTTGATTATAAAACAAAACAAAAGGCAGGGGAAAGGAGAAAAGCTTAAATTTGGAATGGAATATCATTGGTGTCTTTAAACAAAACATGTAAAATATTGTTGACATAAACATCATCAAAAACTAAGTATTAAGATAAAAGAGGAAAAAACTCAAACAACCTTAAAACATTTTTAACATAAAAAAACATTCACAACTGATCAGGAATATTTGAAAGTGTTTAAATACTTTAAAAAAATTTAAAAAAATGAAGAGTAAATCGATGATGAGCTGAAAACTGAAGAAAAACGGAAATTAAAAAAATGTTAAAAATAGCTCTCGAAAAACAAAATTTAATTCCTGTAATCCAAACTAAAACAAAGCGCACTACATTCGGGGGAAGAAGCGAAAAACGTGACGATCGTGCTCGTCCGATTTTAATCCGATACTCGCCTCGTCCCCTGCTCTCCTCGCCAATCGCCCGCCACCCACCCAAGTCCCCTCAAATTGCACCCTTGATTGGATTGATTGATGCAGCGGACCGATTTCGATCGGCCGCTGCGATGGAGATTTGCATCGTCCGCAACCGTCGGGGTGCATCGCGGCGAAAGCGAGAGTGAAAGCAGGCGGAGGCCACCCCGCTGGGCGCTGACTAGACTAGCGGGGGGGTTGGGTGCGCCAATTAAAAAAATAAACCGTAGCATCCCTACGGTCCCGGCGCTCGGGCACCGAATAGAAAGGAGGAAACGTGTCACGCCGGGTGGCCGGCGGCCCGAAAACAAGGGAAAACAAACATGGAAAATGTCATTTCGCTCACCACGGCCGAGCAGGGGCGTGCAGGGGGCGCGACGACTGATTTGGCGGTGCGCGGCCGGGGCGATCGCCGTCGCGCTCACCGCGTGAAAGTGACGGTTCCAGCAAGCACAGATCGGGCGTGGTAGATAAAACGCGGGGAGATGTTCTCCCGCGGACGTCAGAAGCTTCAAGAAAAGGGTGTGATTTGTAAGAGGTGAGAAAAAGAATGAGAAGCATAACTCATACCTCAACATTACGAAAGAGGAAGAAAGTGAAATTGAATTATTGACAGCAAACAAGAAAATAGAATAGAAAAAAAACGTAACAAAACAATATAAACGCAATAATGTAGAACAAATTGAAAGTGATTTAGCAAATGGCAGCAAGTATGAAACATCCTGTTGCCAACGTTCTATGTACTCATTTCGTATCAATTATACATTGATTATTTTTATGAAATGATAATACAACGTGTAATGCTAAATAGAAGGAAAAAAAGAAACAAAACAATATGATAATGAACAAATGTGAGAAAAGCTGAATAGGCAACTTATTTTGTTTTTTCAAATGTTTTTCCCCCATGTTTGCGCTTTAATTTATAGATTCAAAGCTGCTTTCAACCTTTTGTTCTTCATTTTACGTTTTTTGAAACATTCCATTTACTAATGTTAAATATCCTTTTGCTTTATTATTTCTTTTTATAAAAACATAAAAAAAAACAAAACAATAAGAAACTAGCAGCAAATAGAACATAATTATATCAATTACAAAATGATTTAGTAAGCAAATGTAAGAAAAGCCGAAATGGGAAACTTATTTTTGTTATCTCTGTTTGTTCACTGTTTTGTTAACTGATTTATTGCATCAGTTGCAAGGTTTGAATTTGCTTTCAAACTTCTGCATAAACGTAACATATTTTCTGACACTTTCCACGTGCTTATGTGTTATTACATTATTATATTGACATTTATACATCGATGTTTCAAATTAAATATATTATATTCTTTGGTTTCTTTGCTTTAGCTGCTAACTTGTTGTTATAATTGTTAGGTTTAACGTTACTTTGATATTTTTATTTGATCTCTTTTGAAACTTTCCATTTGCTTATGTCTTCGAAGATGAAATATAATTGTTAAAAGTGTTTTATTCATTTATATATTTCGTTTTACATCCAAAACCACTTCATTTGATCTGTTTTAAAGACACTTTAGTAGTGATTGTTCCCCACTAGAAGGGCACTATCGATGATTTATCTTATCAGCAACCTTCAAATTTTTCCTGCCCGTACAGATTAACAACCCGATCATAATCGCTTCACACCCTCCCCAGATTCACGGTTATAAACTACCACGTACGGTGTGCGGCTCACTTCGGCCGATTGTAAATTGTACGTATCCCGGCTCGAACGCGCCTTGATGGACGGTTTGTCCCGAGAAGGAGCGAGAGAGATTGAAAAGTTCGTGCGCCGCGCTATTCGGAGGGTGTTGGCCTGTCGTGCGTGTTAATAATATGGAAATTCGAGCTGCCCCCGGGTTCCCGGGCCAGTGACAAAACGTGTACCGGTCGATCGATATCGGCTCTGTCGCGGTGCTTTCCCCGACCTTTTCTCCCCGGTGTCCCGGGCTGTTGTGGCCGATTAGCGTCGGGTGTTAATGACGCTTCGGTGGCTGCAGGGTCGAGCAATGCGCTATAAATAGGCACCCGCGGGCGTCGGGAGATAAATCGAGCGACGCCGTTGGAGATCCAAATCGAATTAGCATTTCGTTTGGGTGGTTGTGGATTTCGGGGTGCTCTAAATTTTTCACGCCACTTCTTTCTACGTTTTTTTTTTACGTTTGGGGCCGCTATTTCTCTTTCTCTCTAACTCGTTTCGGGCATTACGGCGTTTCATAATCTCGCGTAATCATCGTGCATGATGGGAACGTGAAAATCTTCCATTTTCGCACCGTAGGTGGCAAACACGTTCTGTCTCTCCGGGAACATATGTGCGTGATGCGTGCCGCTGGGCCGGGTCCGGCGTTTGCCTAGTGTTCTTTCCAAAAAAATATCAATCATACAACGGAAACTTCACGTGCCGGGTGAACGTGACGGGTTTTCCTCGCCCCCCGACGTTCGAACAACCCCTTCAGCTGGTGAGCTCGTGAGCAGAAACGAGCGCAAACTAAACCAGCCCACAAAGTATGTATTACGGGGAAGGAAAAAAAACAAAACGCCACGCAACCTCACATCCATCTTTTGCCACACGAGAGCAGCCGTCGTTAACGAAACCCTCCCTCCTTTCACTCTCTATCTCTCTCTCTCAAGAGTTTGAGGGTACGAAAATCAAACTCACAACGAGCTGGACGCTTGACCGGTCGCGTTTGAATGTGGGCTAATCATACGCTGCCGAGAAAGTATCATTCGTGTCCATCAATTACACACATACACACACACACACTCAGTACTTTCCACCGTGCCCAATTCCCAATCCGTGCGAATACGCCGAGGATGACAGGTCTGGGTGGAAGCTTTTGCTTCTTCGCTGCTTCTGGGCTGTCTTCTCGGTGCGGAAAAGAAATTTCCCAACACCCTTATCGAGTTAATCGGAAGAAATTACAACCTAGCGGCCGTGCGTCAACGAGCCCACCAGAGACCGGTGCCCATTACGCGATGCCGGATTACGCGCGGAGCCGGCGCTAATTCGGGTTCGTCGCTTACTTTCGGTTTCACTTCCCGCGGATCGGTCGGGTGTGTGTGCGATAAATTACAGCAATCCGTTTGCGCGGGCCCGATCGGTAACGGGATTGATGTGTGTTTTATCGCGGATGGAAGAGGTGTAGTTACGTGTTGTTCGATTGTTATTCCCTTTTTTTGTATTGGAAGGCCGCCTTTGGGATGCGATGAGCAAATCACACCTTCGGGATGAAGGCGAGTACAGCGAGGGGAATCGTAAAAAAGTATAGGAGAGTGCTAATTAGTGGCATGGATACGGTTAGGCGTATTCGGCGAACATGTTGCGCGTTGCGTGATTAGCCACTCGGACGTGTAGACAAAAGATCGGTGAGATTTGGGATGAAAATGGAGCGCGTATGGAGTTGTGTTGAAACATTTGAAGAGAGGGCTAGTTTCAACGCTCGGTTTGATCCTAGTGAGGTTGAAAATTGATAATAATCTTACAAATAATCACTTGAGTAAGTCCCATGTGAGACTCAAGTACTCAAGTAGTATGTGAACGACCCAAACGGACTAAAAGTTTTCGCTCCACTGACATGACCAGCCTACTGAAGTCTGGCGAGTTTAATGTGCTCCACTAGAGTGAGATCATAGAAGCCGTTTCTGTATCACAGACACATACGGGACCAACAATCTTCCTGAACATCTTTGGGCAGGGGAGTTTGCGAGTGACTGAGACTACACAGTTTCGAGATTTTTCAGGAATTCGGAGTCGAAGCTGACGTTTAATCCATGATATTCGAAGTTTTGCGCTGCAATGGTGCGATATTCTTTAGAGAGCCTTCAACTGGTCATCAAGATCTGGTTCGAGTTACAGGAACTGGTCTCCAGGATTGTCAAGGTACAGTCAAAGCACAAGGTCAACTACAGCTTTTTCGGGATGAAATACGACCACTGTCAATGTTGTCGGAGGTGACGTTTGACCCATGATATTCTTTGGAGCGCCTTAAATCAATCATTAAGATCTGGTTCGACTTAAAGGAAGTGGTCTCCAGGATTGTCAAGGAACAATCAAGGTACAGTCAAGGTACAAGGTCAATTACAGCTCTATAAGGTGAAATACGACAAACGCCAAAGTTGTCGGATTTGACGTTTGACCCATGATAAGGAAAGTTTTATTCTTTGGAGAGCCTTAAACGAATCATCAAGATCTGGTTCGACTTAGGGCAAATGGTCTCCAGGATTGTCAAGGTACAGCTACATCTTTTTCAGACCACTGTCAATGACCACCGTCAATGTTGTCGGAGGTGACGTTTGACCCATGCTATTCTTTGGAGAGTCTTTAACCAATCATCAAGATCTGGTTCGACTTGGAGGAAATGGTGTCCAAGATTGTCAAGGAACAATCAAGGTACAGTCAAGAAACTTGTTAAATTACAGCTTTTTCAGGGTGAAATACGGTCCACGTCAATGTTGTCGGAGTTGACGTTTGATTCTAGATGAGGGAAGATTTAACTTTTTTTTCAAAAATATATGCCTACAATGAGACAGGTAAATAAAGATTAAAAT
>KZ070862.1:115614-129501 GCA_002091845.1 Anopheles cracens | reverse complement strand
TCTACTGTTGTATCATTCTGGTTCTGCTTTGATCTCCTCGCCAACTAGCAGTTCACTCAGAGTGTGAGTAGGACCGTAGCGACCTGCGGAAGTGTTGCGAACGATCCGGATAGTGCAAAGAACCACGTGATTTCTTGAGCACCCACCAATGTTGTTGAACTTTTCAGTCCTGTTCCTGATCTTCTGGCAGGGAAACCATCTGGCAAACACTGTTCCATCTTCAGCAGGTACCCGTGCGCTGCAACTCTCTGGAGCACGGCTCTGTAGGCGGATCGCTCTGTAATCGCTCGTCAGGCCTAATCGAAACCTGAACCCCACGCCACCTATGGCACTACCTCCTGGCACGACCTCCTGGCCCTTTTTGTGGCTCAACCGAGTGCCGAGTGCGATAAAAAATGCAACACTTTCTCCCGAACGCTACTTTCTCGATTGAGCTATTAAAAAGCTTCTGGTTAACTACGCCGCAGTGCTCCAAACAGCGCTCCACCAGAAGCCACACACTTCCAGACGGGACACGGCGACGGAAACCGGAAAACCTGTTTATCTTCCCGCTGCGCTGCTGCCTTCTGCACGAACGGAGGACCTGCGTCGTCTGCAAAACTCTGGAGCACCCGATGACTTTCTCTTCACACACATACACACACACTGCTTGCTTCTGCTCGGCCGTCGGACGGGGAAACTGACCAGTTTTTGCAAACCACCCCTTGGCTTGACCTTCAATCGTGACCCATTATTGAGTGTGGCCAGCGTTTGATCTGGCCAACGCTGAGTGCCTGCAATTAACCTGTGAATTGGCGATAAATTAGCCGTACATTAACGTGGATAGCGATGGCGGTGTACGTGTGCGGTGTAGGTCGTAAACCACGCTGAACCCTCTAACTCTCTAACCACCGTGCGTGCTCTCTGGTGGAGGTTAAATGCTATCTCGTCTCAACTTAGCACACACGTCGTTTCTCGGCCGATACCGGATGGCTGGTAATGGTTGGTAATGGAGCCGGGGCGCTAGTCTAGCTTGATGTCCTATACTGGGGGAGGCAATGCAGATATTCTCTGGAGCAAAAACAGCCTATCAACGTCCATAAAGCAGGTAGGACCGTAAACTTCGAAGCAGATGTCACCACCTCCACACGCTTCCACTTGCTCCTCATACATATCAGTGTCAAGATATATATATCCTGACACTGATTGGAGCGGGCCGAGTGTGCATAAAATGTTCCGTATGACAATTTTATGGTAAATCAATTGCCATTACCATGCACATCCATATTTTATACGTGTGTGCTGCCTCCGCTTCAATGCACATGCATCTTCAATGCGTGGCTTACTAGGTGTAGTTGCTAACGTAAGGGAGGGGTCTAAGTTTTATAGGATTTTTAGGAGCTATAAACATGGGTCAAACATTTGTTATAGCTGTGACACACCGCGACTGACATTCTTCGCGCAAACTATAGTTGAATAACCTCACTGATTTTGCGAAGAATAGTTTGATACAGTAAAATATTCTTCAATACAAAAAAAATCCATCTATTTAAATCTTGACACTGGCTGGAACGGCCCGAGTGTTGGTGCATCAAATGTTTTGTGTGACAATTTTATGGCAATCAATTGGCATTACCATGCACATCCACATTTTATACGCGTGTGCCGCCCCCGCTCAGTGCACACACATCTTCAATTTGTGGCCTGCTAGGTGTAGTTGCTGATGTAAGCGAGGGAATCGAATTTTATAGGATTTTTATATACTATAAAAATGATCCAAACATACCGGTTGTTATAGCTGTTGTACACCACGCGTGACATTTATCGCGCAAACTATAGGTGAATAACCTCACAAATGTCGCGAAGAATAGTTTTATACAAAAAAAATAGTCTTCAATACACAAAATTGCCATAAAAACAGTTGCCATAAGTTCCCATAAAATCGCAATGATCCGCCTGGTTTCTGCATTTCAAAATTACCCACTCCCGAAACAATAAACCCACGCACTCCTAGCGTTGTTGCGAGGCGGGCGCGTATGTGTGGAAATTACGCGAAGCTCCGGAGGAAATTACCCAAATCATCTCATTTTCCACCAGCCCGATCCGTTTTGAAATCTTTTCGCCCCGCGAACGACGGACGCTCAATTAAAATTAAATTAAACACTTTCCGAGCCGAAGTCAGGAGGAAGAAACGGCGATGATATTCTCCCACCGCTGTCATTACATTCTTGGTTGAAATTTAGTACACCGTTCGCAAGCACTCAAGTATTATACTCAGCTCAATGAGCCCGTTGTTGAGGGGGGAGAGTCTGGCTCACTATCACACTATCGAACAGTTGGCCGAACCTTACCTGAAAAGAGAAAGAAGATAACGAGAAAAGTGTTAAAATTCGAGTCATTCAAATTATTATGGTATTGCGTCAACGAAAATAAAAAATTCAATTTTACTTTTACGCCCACGGTTGCATAAAAATGTTGCATTTATCGGGGGGTAATCCGTGTTTTTTTTTCGCGTGCGCTTCGAACAAGTACCGCCCGGCGGATATGACACGACTCTGCCCGATGTCCTCGCTTCTGCCTAGAGTTCCAGGTTCCCGGGGGCAGGTATACCCGCGGCGAACAAGAAATGATGGCGTACACGCCGATAATAAAGCAAACCCGCGTCGTAAACAGCCCCGCGCTCGCCCGCGTGCTCCACACGGACCGTAGTTTGCGTGAAGTTGCCGGAGAAAGGGGTGTAGTGAATGCTAAAATTAGTACGCGTTAAAGTCATGAATTACCGACATAAATTGCAGCTGATGATGATAATTATAATGAACTGACGATAGGGGTGTTTTTTGTGGTTGTTGTTGTTGCACGGATTCGGAGTGCGCATAGTAAAAACAAAGCACAAGGGATACAAGCAAGCAGACGCATAATGCGCTGCAAGTCAACCACAGCCACCACTCCCACCTCCGCCCGGTTCTTCGCCGCCCGATCGAAGTTTACGACCGCTGGGGATATGTAAAACATGGCACAGGCTTGTAAGGGCCATCGGGATCCATTCGGTATTGGCATGTGGAGACCCCCCCATCCATCATGCACGACCAGTGACGACGATTGCAAAGTCATCACCAGACCGCCACGCCGTGCCCGTAACGCTGGTCCGAAAGATGTCAGGCGGCGAAAGGTTATCACAGGCCGCTTATCGTCAAATTTGTCTGCAACTCCAACCCGGTGGACGCAATGGTAGCACGACTAATCATCGGGATGTCGGACGATGAGGTCACCCCAGACATCCCCGGCAGTGCGTGTGGGTGGGCCCGGTGGAATGTAGGTTACAACATTATACCACCGCTGCCGGCAACCGGTGCGTGAGCCAGCGCCACATGTGTCTTTCGTCCGCCGAAGCCCCACAATTGCGCCCATTAAGACGTTACCTCTCCGGGCATCTTCAACACACTGACCGCCGCTAAAATCCGTGTTTTTTTTTCGCGTGCGCTTCGAACAAGTACCGCCCGGCGGATATGACACGACTCTGCCCGATGTCCTCGCTTCCGAGAGAAAGAACCATTCTTCCGTGCTCCGTTCCGCTCTTTCTGTGTTTTTTCTTTGTCTTGCTTTTACTTCTCTCGCGTACGGTGTTTTTTTTTTTATTCACCATTTACCGATGGCACACCATTTCAATAAAACAGCGAGCACTCCCCGCAAGCTTCAAAGCCACCGGAGTATTTTGTCCAACACAGCCGCCCGAGTGTGCGACGCCGATGACTTAATTAATAGAGCACACACACGCACACATGCATACACAAATTTCGAAAACTACGAAAGTTCGGACACCGGGCGTGTTGCACGCCCGGGGAGATCACCCGAACCACTGAGTGCTCCCGTGGGCTGCGGAAGAGTGAGGTTAATCGCTGGAACGTTGTGCTCCTTTGTGCGTGCGGAGAGGAGAGATTTTAAATTATTTCAGTATTTTTGGGCGCCATTTTCGTATTAAAATATGCAAATGACGTGCGGGCCTCGGCACTCTGAGTCTACCTTCTTTTTTCCGCCATTTCTGGAGCCCACCTTACCCATCCTTCTCCCCCTTTTGCACAGGTGGCGGTGTGACTTACCACACTTTTGGGCGACTAAACCCATTGACAAAAGACATCAGGGATGTCGGCATGAACGGAGGGCGGAACGTCCTCATTGCAGAACATGCCAGACATTCTGAGGAGTCGATCAGCCATCCCGTTCGTTATCTGTCATGAACACCATTCCTGATGTACTTGAGAGTACTTCTGCTGTTCTATAGATGTTGTCCTTACTCCGTTGACGTGGAGAAAGGATTTATTCCATTTGCAAAACCTGTGCCAGGTTGTGATTGTTTTTCCTCTCTACTCTGTTCAAACATCCATGTTGACGCACGTGGGTGTCTCTTTCATCTCATCCTAAATGATCCTCGTTCCACAAACCCACTAATGGGATCCACCACCTTCTGGACGCACTCAAGAGATAGAGAGAAAGAATGAGAGAGACAGACAAACAATATCCCATCTATCTTCACACATAAAACCATACACTACTCACGCGTTGCTCGCACTGTTTAGACCTACTATCTTCTGCCGACAGACAAGCTGCCTACAGACTAATTTATACAGCCGAAAACAAACAACGTGCAGGCAAACCCCCCTTAGTTCGGAGCATACAATGCCCGGAAGGATGCTGTATGTGTGTGTGTGTGTGTGTGTGTGAGTGTTGGAGGATTTTATTTGCAAGCTAGCGCAAGGAGCAGTAGTGCTGGAAGGGGGGGAGGAGAGTATACCTGCCGCCGGCCAAATCAATCAACCCATCAGCATTTAAAGATGTACCGATAATTGCCGGTTACCGGGCGGTAAGCGGCAGTGCGGGAAAGAGAGGAACGGATGCGATGCAACATGGAGCGCGGTTGTAACGTCGACTGCGCTTTGTCACGCAATTTGCAGGGTTCGTTGGGCAGCTTTTTCTTCCAACTTGTTCGTAAGCAGAAAAAAACCAAAAGGACACACAAGAATCTCTTGCAATATACTTAGATACCAATTGTCTGGTACAAACTGAGTTTTTTTTTCAATTTTATAAACTTATAAAGTCTTATGTCGACGGCGACAACTTGCACATAACTGAAGACAAAAGAAATCATAACTCATTTGTATGAAAACGAGATTGAGGTAAAATTTGTATGTTGTGATGGACTCTTACGTGTGATGCATCGGTTCATCAGGTTTCTAACGCTTAAAAATACAATAATTTACAATAAAATAGTCTTGACCGATTACTTCCATATTTCTACTACAGAAGCTATATTCAATATCTGCAAAACAACAAGACTGTAAGTGGGTTAAAGAAATTGCATCGCAATAACCATGGCACAACTGTCAAAATACAAGTAGAGTGACACCGAAAGGCACTATGTGATATCAAACCTGTCAAAAACGGATTTCGCTCATAACATAACAACTTGATTAGTGTTTCGTTCGAACTAATTGGCACTTACTGCATGTCACCATCATCTACACCCTATATTTAAGCTTGTTTTTTATAATACTTCAACTAAATCTTCCATTGCAATTCATCGCTGCACGGATGTAGTCGATCGATGACTTTGTTTTGTTTACATCTGGCAATAGGATGAATCCAATCACTTATAATAATGCACAAATAAGACCAAGACCTGGCATAGGACCAAGCTGTACGGGCAGCTGTAAATTTTCAACCCAACACACAGGACAAAAACAAACACACTCCGGGGCCGCGGTCGAAAAACCCTGCACCACTCGCCACTGCTGGTTCTGCGGGGCGCTGAGAAGGCTTTGCTTCGAAACGATTACTTTACATTCAACGTAATTTGGTCGGTATTGGGGCGAGCTGATTTTGCTGCGCCCGGCTCGAAGGCTCGAAGAGCAAATAAAAGCGGTTCGCTCCACACACACACACACACACACACACACACACCCGCCACGATCACATGGGAACGGCTATCGAACGGGCGCGCTGCTCTGCTCTCCGGCTGCCCTACGGAGACGTATCATTAAGACCTTGTTTGTCCCGTTTTGGCCCCGGTCGATTGGCGCGGAACCGCGGCGGGAACTCGGACGAGCGGTTTTCCGTTTTGCTCTTGCGCCATTTCCACCCGCCCCCCCTCTCCCCGTGGCTGGGAAGACGGAAAAGCGAGCCAGGTGTAGCGTGTGTGGTGCGAGCCGTGTGCCCCTTAAAGTGCAGCGGCGTCGAGTATGTCTGCATGCGCTCATGCGAAAGTGTAGCCGCACGTTGCTACATTTGGTCCTTCGAACCGGATCTGTCGAGTACGTCCGAAACGGGCTTACTTGGCCTGGGCCGCATCCAAACGGTTCAAACATTGCGCGGAGTCCTTCAACGCGTAGTAATTTGCAGTAGCTAGGCAGGATCATTGCGATCTTACAGAAGCGTCAAATCCAATGTACCAAAAACACGAGCTGCTGGGGCGTGCGCAACCAAAATTCCAGAATGTCGCACTGCACCCCGAACCACGCCTGGATCCAGTCGTTTACCACCAACACTCTCGCATTCCGCGCGACAAAGTCTCGCATTGAGAACCAGTTTGCACGTTTTTCTTTCCTACTGCATTTTCAATTACTTCATCAGCGTTTGCAAGCGAGGGCCGTCCCGCCGCGAACATACACACGCGGAAGGCAATAAAATACCGATCGAAATTGGCGAAATCATTTCACCCATCATCAACTGCACATGCAGGCATCCGCCGACGGTGGATGCCATATCCGCAGATCGTGTGCTGCCCCCGGGGTCGCCTGTGTACCGCGGGTGTGTGTGTGTGTGTGTGCACGTTAATTCACGATTATTATGTGCAGGTAGTCCCACTAAGGCACGGCGTAAAATGCCACGCCACCATTTTTGGAAACTACAAATCGAACCGAAAACACGAAATCGCAAATTGACTGGCCGACCTCCGCAAACCCCTCTCCAGATTTCGCTCGCTCACTCACTCACTCTATCGCTCCCTTTCGGGCGCTCTCCACTGCGTCATAAACGCAACCGGTTTCATGGGCGATTTGGGACTTCTTGTTAAAGCATCGTTTATCGGCAGGCAGGGAGCGACGTTACGGTGTGTGTATCACCGGCTGCATCGCTACGATGACAAAGACAATTAACGCATCCTTGTCCTCTCTTTTCTTCACGCTCGAAGCAATAAACATACAAAGTGACACTAACCGTGGTTATCACCATGTAACAATGGCACCAATTGGTATGTGTGTGATGCAAAAGAAAGGGGTGATTAATTTCACCACATGAAGCGAGGACTAAGGGGCAGTATGGAGAGCACGTGCTTTCTCTCTTTCTCTTTTAATCTTTGGAAAACGGGCTTTGAAGTCCATTCCTCCGGTGGGAGAATTGAGCAGCCTAACCAATACACTATCGGATGAGCTCAGCGTGCCGTGACAGGTTAGGATTGAACACGCTTTCGCCGCTGCAGCATAGCGTTGTTTTAAAATGGTCGCGCTGACCGCAGGATGGACTAACCGAGATTTGATCTTAAGGTCTTGTACCACTCTGTACTATTAAAGTACCTCACACGACTCATAATGCCAGTGTGCCAGTGTAAACGTAGCTAAACAGGGCTCGAGTACTGTCACGGAGCACGCCTTGTCAGCTCCTGTCAGACGGTTATCGGCGCAATCAATCTCGGCAGGTGTGGAGAAGTGAGACGTACAAAACCGCTCGCACAGATCAAGATAAACGGCTACTAATGCTCACACGGAGTCAACCCCCTCCGTACAAGGGAGAGAACCGCAAACAATTCAACTGTCAGATGAGCTCGTAGGAGCAGCGAGCGATGACACGGTTTTGCCGGATACCTTACGGAGAACGCAGTTGAATAGGCTCAATTTCAACATGCAGGAAAAAAATAAAAACACGAGCTGCTGGGGCGTGCGCAACCAAAATTCCAGAATGTCGCACTGCACCCCGAACCACGCCTGGATCCAGTCGTTTACCACCAACACTCTCGCATTCCGCGCGACAAAGTCTCGCATTGAGAACCAGTTTGCACGTTTTTCTTTCCTACTGCATTTTCAATTACTTCATCAGCGTTTGCAAGCGAGGGCCGTCCCGCCGCGAACATACACACGCGGAAGGCAATAAAATACCGATCGAAATTGGCGAAATCACTTCACCCATCATCAACTGCACATGCAGGCATCCGCCGACGGTGGATGCCATATCCGCAGATCGTGTGCTGCCCCCGGGGTCGCCTGTGTACCGCGGGTGTGTGTGTGTGTGTGTGGGGCGCTGAGAAGGCTTTGCTTCGAAACGATTACTTTACATTCAACGTAATTTGGTCGGTATTGGGGCGAGCTGATTTTGCTGCGCCCGGCTCGAAGGCTCGAAGAGCAAATAAAAGCGGTTCGCTCCACACACACACACACACACACACACACACCCGCCACGATCACATGGGAACGGCTATCGAACGGGCGCGCTGCTCTGCTCTCCGGCTGCCCTACGGAGACGTATCATTAAGACCTTGTTTGTCCCGTTTTGGCCCCGGTCGATTGGCGCGGAACCGCGGCGGGAACTCGGACGAGCGGTTTTCCGTTTTGCTCTTGCGCCATTTCCACCCGCCCCCCCTCTCCCCGTGGCTGGGAAGACGGAAAAGCGAGCCAGGTGTAGCGTGTGTGGTGCGAGCCGTGTGCCCCTTAAAGTGCAGCGGCGTCGAGTATGTCTGCATGCGCTCATGCGAAAGTGTAGCCGCACGTTGCTACATTTGGTCCTTCGAACCGGATCTGTCGAGTACGTCCGAAACGGGCTTACTTGGCCTGGGCCGCATCCAAACGGTTCAAACATTGCGCGGAGTCCTTCAACGCGTAGTAATTTGCAGTAGCTAGGCAGGATCATTGCGATCTTACAGAAGCGTCAAATCCAATGTACCAAAAATTGAGTTGATATTTTTGTTTGTTATTTAATACACATTTTTTATTCATTATCGTGTCTTTTTATCTACTCTTTTTGCATGTTTTTCATTATTGTTTTGTTTCTTTTTTTGTTATTTACGTATTCATTCACTAATTTTACTTTCCTCATGTATATGTTTGCTCTTCTGATACTTGTTATTAGATTTCATTTGATATTTTATTTATTTCAGCCGTTTTTCTATCACCTATTAGGCCTTTTATCTACCCTTTAACACACAATTTCTGTTTGAAGATTACATTCAGCGCCGGGTGAGTCGACTAACGGTACAAATTAATTAATAAAATCATGTATTCAATCAAACCCAACAGAGGCACGGATTATCCCCTTCACACGCACTCATACCACCGTGCAAACATTTGTTGATACCCGCGCACGGCAAGCGAGTGTGTCAATTGAATCTTTAACATTCATTGAGTAATTATCAATCAATTAATGTTTCAACTGGTCGCATTATCGATCGAAACGGCGCAGTGTAACCGATTATCCGCGCGGCGCACCGCCGCTGCGCTGCTTGCAAAAATCCCGGCCGTAATCGAATGAGCAAAACTAAGAAAATTATTGCCCAAACGCTCCCCACAACGTCACACCAACGCGACCACACACACCCACACACACCAGCACGCTGGAAACACAATATTAGGCAGACGAAATAATCTATAAGCGAATGAAAATTTAATTAACTCGGGGGCAAAATAATTTTCCGCCTGTTTGAGTTTAATTATTCGCGTCCTGGTTCGCGTATCCTTGAGGCGGGAGCGGCAGCAGTACGGGCCTCCACCGTGGCGCAACGGGCGTGAGAGAGCAGCAGCAGCAGCAGCGCCAGCGAATGATTGCTTTTTTCGCCATTTTGTAAGTGTACAATCCGGACACGGACGCTCTCTTAAAAAAAAAACCCCACCCGATTCTGAAACCATCTCCTTCGGGCGTTTTTCATCAGGTCCAGGTCTCTGCCGTTCCACTCCAACCCGAGACATCCCTGGCAAAGAAGCACACAGCGGAGGGGGAGGGGGATTAATTTAACTCTCCCCGGAAGTAGTAGTCTGCGCGGATGTGACTTCAAAAACAAACCTCATCGCACGGCCATCGGACATTGTGTGCTCGTTTCGTGGCTATTAAAAATGGCGCGTCTGTCTCGTACTCGGTTGGCCGCCAGCTTCCGGTGGAGGCGCACCAGGTATCCCCTATCCGGCAGGATGCGTCCGCAGTACTATCATCATGCCCGCAAGAGTACGAGAAGATGGAGACGCCTCGCTACTTTTGATGTAGCGTGAAGTGAGGAGAGCTACTTCACTTTTGCGCTCTCTCGATGAGTTTTTTTTCGATGACACGGTTTTGCCGGATACCTTACGGAGAACGCAGTTGAATAGGCTCAATTTCAACATGCAGGAAAAAAACGCTTCTCTCATTACCACGTCAGTGGAAGTTACGACAGGTCTGTAATCACGTCTATTAGCACCACGTGTTTATGTCACATAACATCCTATTGCGAAGCGAAGTGGGCATGCTGATGGTTCGAGTCCTATTATTCGGGATGCGGTTTGTGGTTTGGACATTAGAAACTGTTGATTTCCTTGTATGCGTTCGCGACACTTACTTGTCCGGGATAAGCCTATGTACCATAGACTCCCCAGAAGCTCCCTTGGATACAAGGTTCGCAGTAGTGAACCTATGACATATCCCGCCAACATCAAGCTCATACCCCGCGGCTCCAAAACCAGCTGTCAAACTTACCTGAAACGAGGAGGAAGGAAAAAACAAATTCAGGCATGGGCAGGCGGGGATTGCTTACGGAAATGTTTTTGTCGTTATTTCTTGGAGCGAAACAAAAAACCCCTAACACAAAGGGCTACACACGGTAAAGCAATGAAAAGGAGGACAACGACACACTTCCATAGCGGACTTGTTAATCTCGTTTAACTTCCGTATGCAACTGTCGCCTCAGAAACCCTCTCAACACAGCGTGTTTACTACTAATTTCTGTTGAAACTGACAGAAGACCATATCTCCCGTGTGGAGTCTTCCTTCACCATGACGCTCCGACGGAGTATGGCAGGGACGATTTTGATAAGGTAGAACTCCACCGAAAAAAAAAATATGCAACTGTCGCCTCAGAAACCCTCTCAACACAGCGTGTTTACTACTAATTTCTGTTGAAACTGACAGAAGACCATATCTCCCGTGTGGAGTCTTCCTTCACCATGACGCTCCGACGGAGTATGGCAGGGACGATTTTGATAAGGTAGAACTCCACCGAAAAAAAAAACCCCACCCGATTCTGAAACCATCTCCTTCGGGCGTTTTTCATCAGGTCCAGGTCTCTGCCGTTCCACTCCAACCCGAGGCATCCCTGGCAAAGAAGCACACAGCGGAGGGGGAGGGGGATTAATTTAACTCTCCCCGGAAGTAGTAGTCTGCGCGGATGTGACTTCAAAAACAAACCTCATCGCACGGCCATCGGACATTGTGTGCTCGTTTCGTGGCTATTAAAAATGGCGCGTCTGTCTCGTACTCGGTTGGCCGCCAGCTTCCGGTGGAGGCGCACCAGGTATCCCCTATCCGGCAGGATGCGTCCGCAGTACTATCATCATGCCCGCAAGAGTACGAGAAGATGGAGACGCCTCGCTACTTTTGATGTAGCGTGAAGTGAGGAGAGCTACTTCACTTTTGCGCTCTCTCGATGAGTTTTTTTTCTGCTGCTCTTTTCGTTCGTTCGTTCCTTTCGTCGTACGCTTCTAGTCGGCTAACTCATGCTTTTGTTTTTTTGGTTCACTGTTTGGCAAGCACTTTTAACTAGTACTGGAGCCGGCGATGGGCTAACTTGTTATTGTATCTACATCTTCCACCAAATGTTTTTATAGTGGTTGGTTCCTCCACACTAATTGAGTTGATATTTTTGTTTGTTATTTAATACACATTTTTTATTCATTATCGTGTCTTTTTATCTACTCTTTTTGCATGTTTTTCATTATTGTTTTGTTTCTTTTTTTGTTATTTACGTATTCATTCACTAATTTTACTTTCCTCATGTATATGTTTGCTCTTCTGATACTTGTTATTAGATTTCATTTGATATTTTATTTATTTCAGCCGTTTTTCTATCACCTATTAGGCCTTTTATCTACCCTTTAACACACAATTTCTGTTTGAAGATTACATTCAGCGCCGGGTGAGTCGACTAACGGTACAAATTAATTAATAAAATCATGTATTCAATCAAACCCAACAGAGGCACGGATTATCCCCTTCACACGCACTCATACCACCGTGCAAACATTTGTTGATACCCGCGCACGGCAAGCGAATGTGTCAATTGAATCTTTAACATTCATTGAGTAATTATCAATCAATTAATGTTTCAACTGGTCGCATTATCGATCGAAACGGCGCAGTGTAACCGATTATCCGCGCGGCGCACCGCCGCTGCGCTGCTTGCAAAAATCCCGGCCGTAATCGAATGAGCAAAACTAAGAAAATTATTGCCCAAACGCTCCCCACAACGTCACACCAACGCGACCACACACACCCACACACACCAGCACGCTGGAAACACAATATTAGGCAGACGAAATAATCTATAAGCGAATGAAAATTTAATTAACTCGGGGGCAAAATAATTTTCCGCCTGTTTGAGTTTAATTATTCGCGTCCTGGTTCGCGTATCCTTGAGGCGGGAGCGGCAGCAGTACGGGCCTCCACCGTGGCGCAACGGGCGTGAGAGAGCAGCAGCAGCAGCAGCGCCAGCGAATGATTGCTTTTTTCGCCATTTTGTAAGTGTACAATCCGGACACGGACGCTCTCTCCCCGGCCTGGCATAATCCGCAACAACAACAACAACAACAACAACAACAACAACAACAACAACAACAACAACAACAAAACTAACCTAAACAACACAGATTGACAACCGCGCCGCCGCCGGGTGGTTTATAGTCGATTTGAATCGATTGGATGGCTCGTTTTCATTGCCCCTTGTTCCGGTTCGCTTGCGACACACACACACACACACTGGATCGCGATTGTTCGCGCGACATTAAAATATCAATTTGCAAGAAGCACATAACTCACAATAAACCAGATTATTATCTTTCCGCTTCTCTTCTGGCTTTCACTCATCTCGCCGGTCATCAAACAAATTTCATTCATAATTTAGTGTGAGCGCAACCCCCGCACTCGCGCGCAGCAGTATAGCACGGTTTTGTATGAAATCGAATAAATTATTCATCGTCTCCGGGGACGGAGACGGGCCCCCCCGAGAACAGGGCCGGGAGTTACCGGTTGCGAACAATATTCGCCCGGCGGAAGCTCCAAATCTCCATCGCCATCGATCCGATACGGTTGACCGAAATCAAATTCAAATTTGATGGTGGAGAAGACGGTCTCCGTAGGGGTGTGTGTTGGGAGATTTCCGCGGGTGAAGTTTGCACCCAAAAACAGAATTTGCAACTGAAATTTTCGAGCAGGGGGTTATGGGTGGAAGATGATTGAAAAAAAAAATTAGGGCAAAATTTTTGATGATGAAAATTTTTGTATTTAATATGATTTTTGTCCACATTTTTTCGTTTTTTTTTTCAATTTATCAGAAATATGTTGTCATTCGTTATCAAATTTGTCTCAATGTGAAAATTTTATTTGCAAAAAATACTAAATTTTGAAAGCGTATTCAAATTTTCAAAATTTTCAAAATTTTCAAAAAAAAAAATATTTAAAAAATCGTTTTCTACTTCATCTCGGTTAATCCACTCAGGAAAAACAGTTTCCTATTAATATCTATAGAGAAATTCCAAAATTCCCAGTGCGATTCGGGGGCGCCGGCAAGTATGGCAACGAAAAAGCGCTGGAGATGATCTCGAAGAGATGACGCTCGAAGAAAGAAACAAGTGTCTTCTTTTGGAGGAACAAAAAGAACGAGCGAATAAAAAAAACAACCAACAAGAGGTG
>KZ070862.1:39676-57622 GCA_002091845.1 Anopheles cracens | reverse complement strand
GGGGGGGAACGCACCGGCGCAGCAACGGCCAGATAGATCACCTTATGTCAAAACGAGAAACGAAAGAGTTTTGGAAATAACACCTCACCGCGGTCGGCTCTGTTTGCTCGGCAGGGTAACGTCCCGGGTGAGTGTTAAGGTCCACCGGGGGCACAGTTCTTCGGACTGTCCATATCGCCATGCATACACTAACCGGCTTTGACGGATTTGATTGAGGTCCACTGAAACCAACAGCATCTTTAAGTTTTGATTGAGTCAGCTACCTGAGCTAAACCGCTCGAAACAAGTTTTTTTCTTCTCTCCATCGTTATGGATCATCGCTAAAAGAAGATACGCCGCGATCATGCCATCTTGATGAGAAATGACTTGATTCTGGAGAACTGCCTTGAGCAATATCCTTCTGTTCTTGAGTCATTCTTCGGACGAATCCATATGTTCCAGGCGCACTTCTTTGCACCACAAAAATTCTTTCATCGAGACTGATTAAACACCAGTAACATATGCTTTACAGATTTGTTTTCGTATTGTTTGGTTGCTTAAACGTGTATGCGTGAGTGCGTGTTTGCTTCGATACAATCTTCTTACGTTACAACGCTGGATTTCTTGTAGCTGTTGTGCGAACTGATGGTATTTACACGACAGTGACACCGTCACTGACACTAGAGGAAATATATCTTATTTGTATTTGAAATGAAGCGCATTTTTGGTAGATGGTGCTGTTTTCCAAAATGTGTTCGGGTTACGCTGGGGATATCACTGTTCATCAGAAGAACATCACTGTTGACGCTTTGGAGTAGATCGGTTGCTTCTACCACGAGTGAGGCTTACAACACGATGTTACTACCAGCGGAAGCAGCAGCATCGGCGGCCGCTCCGCTGTGCGAATGTCCTGCTCCGAGTCGAACGCCGCCGCTAAATCCAGCGCCATCAGCTGCGCCACTAGCAGCACCACTGAATGCACCGGCCCGAGCGTTAGCAGTGGCCTGCGCATTCTTGCCCTGGTACTTGATGAAGTAGACCTCCGGTTTGCCGGACGAAAACGAGCTGGCGTCCGCCTCTGCAACGGCCTTAGCCTGCGCCGGTTTGTTCACCAGCACGTACACGATCGTCTTCTCCTCAGTTTGGCTGGCGGCGGAGGACCGCGCACCGGCGTTGGCACTGACGGTCGGGGCCTTGATGAAGATCACGTTGTAGTGCTTACGGGGCGTGATCGTCAGCGTGTTGGCTTCGGCCTGCACCGCCGGCTCCTCGGGCGCGACGTGGTAGTAGAAGTGCTTCTGGACGACTGCAGTATTGTAAAGGACTTTGGTGTTGGCAGGTGCGCGAGCATTACCGTCTACTGCGTATGTCTGGGCCGTAGATTTGGTTGCGGCAGCAAGTCCTGCTCTGTAGCCAGCATCATAGTCGATCTCTATAAGGTTACTAGCACCATTAGAACGGGAAGTATACACTGCATTGGCTGCACTGAATGAACTGGCACCAGCCGAGTCCGTTGATCCAACAAGAACGGAGTGACCTGCGGTAGCAACTGCCAAATAGGAGGCTAAAACCTAGAAATGGAGAAAATTGTTAAAGGAGCAGTCGATTTGATCATGCTTGCTTATCACTAGGGCACCACTGCTAGGCGTATACTTAACTCAAACTCACCATGAAAACACGCATTTTCGCTCTGTACAAAATGGAAGCTGCAACCTGTACACACTCACTTTTCATCGCTAGGAGTGTGCTGTCCGTTGCACCGATCGGACTAGACTGAAGATGCCACTAAACTATGGCTGTATATATATATACACAAAACTGTCGCACAATGTGCAATTTAGTGAAGTTTATTTTAGCTATTTTACATTTCACCTGCTAATTTTGCTGCCAGTGGAATGTTTTTCGCTCCTAACTCGATGCACACGACCCGGACCGAACGGGCGAAAATAATAAGAGTTTGGAGATTAGAAGTATTAGCCGGCAGCCATTACCATTGAGCACTGCGCGCCGTTTCGTTCGCCAAACTTGCAGCATCGCATGACTTGACAGGGCGAGCGTTAACGAACTGGTGCAGGCGCGATTTGCGTACATCGAGCGTTTCCATCGTTGGAATGCACCGGTGCATACGTCTTGCATCGCGTCCTATTGCTGAGGTTCTGAAGCGTCGCAGCAACATCGACAAACATGAGCAATACACCAGCGACAGCGTCCCGAACTCAGATGTGTTAATGACACCCTAAACGGAGTACTATTTCATGCGTCTTCCACCAGGTCAGAACCGGATCAAAAGAGTGTCACAAGAGACCAACGCAGTATCCGAAGTCGAGAAATGAGAGAGATGCGCTCGGGGGCACCGAGAGCTTTCTTTCATCGAAAGTGCGAACGGTTTGTCGTAGAGGTTCACATTTTTTATTATTTTTACATTGCTTGTTTTGTTATGGACATTTGGCGAGGCAAATGTCTTTGTCGATGTACATGCATATGTGTGTTGTGTGCGTGTTTGTTTGGATACAATCTTCTTACGGTACAATGCTGGCTTCTTCGTTCTTACTGTACTAACTAGAGATGTTGCGAAAAACCGCACTTCCACAGGGTGGCACCAGTGGTCGCAGCGGCCGCTGCCGTGATGGTGTTCGCAGCGGCTGCGCGACACTGTCCGCTCCCGTCAGTGACACTAGGGAAAATAAATCTATCCTACTTGTTTACGGTACGAAACACGAGAGAGAAGAAGAGGGTTGTAGTATGAACACGGTAAATCTTAAGGTACTTGGTGGAGGATGTGGCTGGACAGCCACACCGCACGCTCGTTCTCGCCTGTCGGTACGCTGTAGTTTTCAATCTCCGTGTCCGGGTCCTTTGGGGGCTTTGGAGGCGTTCGATGGGCAGACCGTCTAGTAGACGACGGTGCTGCCGGCACCGACGGCGACCGAGTCGTACGACGGCGTCACACCGAGTCCGGCGCCGGTGGAGGCGGCAGTGTAGCCGGCGGTGTAGCCCGCGTTGTAGCCACTGTTGCCAGCCGAGGCAGCCTGCACGCCGCTGCGCGCGCTGAAGTCGACGTAGTCGTTGCCGATCGCACCGGCCGAGGCGCCAGCGTCAGCGAAGCCAGCAGCACCACCGCCAAAGCCGCCGGTGAAGCCACCGGCACCGCCGGCAGCGAAGGCGTCGGCACCACCGAACGCGGAGCCACCGTTGAAGGCACCGGCACCGGCGTTCGCGAACGCGTCCGACTGGGCGATCGCCTGCGCGTCCTTGCCCTGGTACTTGATGAAGAAGACCTCCGGCTTGCCGGACTTGTACGAGCTGGCGTCCGCCTCGGCACCTGCCTTAGCCTGCGACGGCTTGTTGACCAGCACGTACACGATCGTCTTCTCCTCGGTCTGGCTGGCGGCGGACGAGCGGGCACCGGCGGTGGCGCTGGCGGACGGGGCCTTGATGAAGATCACCTTGTAGTGCTTGCGGGGCGTGATCGTCAGCGTGTTGGCTTCGGCGGCCGCCCTCGGCTCCTCGGGCGCGACGTGGTAGTAGAAGTTCTTCTGGACGACCGGCGCGGCGTACCGGACCTGGGTCTTGGCGAAGCTGGAGCTGCCGGCTCCTGCGAAGGAGCCACCGGCACCGCCGAAGCCGGAGCTGCCGGCACCAGCGAAGGATCCACCGACACCGCCGAAGCGAGCGGCGCCACCACCGACGGCACCGGCGCCTGCCTGGGCCCCGGCACGCAGACCTGCCTGGTAGCCGGCATCGTACTCAGCGCCGGCCCCACCGAACTGCCCCACGTCGTAGCTGCTGGCACCGGCCTCCGCAGCCTGGCGCAGCTTCAGCCCGATGTCGGCCGACGCGACGGCCAGGCAGGCGGCGAAAATCTGCGCGTGTAAACAGAGAAGGCGTTAGTTGCGCGCTGTACATTGCGTTGCTCCATAATCCTGCGTGCCCGTGCGCTCCAGGCTGCCAGGCACGCGGCGCACTATTGATTGTTGAGGCGAAGTTGATTGCTGACCCTCGCCGGGCTGCAGCCGGGTGCTAGGTGTCAGGTCGTTGTTGCAAACTCACCACGAAAAAGCGCATTCTGACGTCGTACGAAATATTGTACTGCACTGCACAGACACACACACGCACTCTGCACACTGGTAGTACTCTGCAAGCGGGGAATGTCTCCGGCACACTTTCTCCGATGTGGACTGTTCGTTGCGAAGTTCGAACTTGACTGAAGATGCGGCAGGACGCTGGCTTTATATATGTACCCGGCGATCGGGCCCGCCGCCAGCATTAGAAGGCGTTGTCCTGTGTGTTAATTTTGCTATGCATTTTGGTCGGGGTTTGGCTCACTTTTTTTGTTGTTGTTCTGCCATACTTTATTTGCTCTCGTGTAGTGGCTTCTTTTCCGACCTCGTGGATGCACGGCGGAACGAGAACGTGCGGAGCCGTGCGGAAAGGATGAAAATCTGGTTAGAAACACTCGGCGCGGCGGGCCATAAATCTGAAGCCGGCCGGCTGCGGCTGCGCCGGCATACCTTCTGGTTTTTACAGCCTTATTTTTATCTCGTTTTTATCCAAAATGTTGTTTTTCTTTCGTGTGTTTGTTTTTTTTTTTGTCGTTGTTGTTGTTGCTACTGCTCGTCTGCTTTCGGCAGATCGTTGAAACAGCTCGCCGTGCTTCGGCGACCCGCCCATTTCGATATAGTGCCACAAATGGCAGAAGTGACACCTGGGCCGGCGCAAGAGTTGTCGACACGCTTTGTGCGGAGATGGGGAGAGGGGGTCACGGTCCGGCACCGTTGGGCCATATGTTTGACATGCGCTTCGGAGGACCCTGCCGCACGCGGCTCAATCTATTTGCGCGTGCCTCAAGGGGGAGCCAATTGGCGGCTTCTGGGACGTGCGCTGCAATGATGCTTCCGAGGTCTGTCAGGTGTCGGTGAGAGTCCTGCTGGTGCAAACAATAACCGGTCTTGCGCGTTTGTTTGCTGTGTTCGGTTAGGTCAGTCATCTCGTACATCTACTGTAACGAGTTGCCTCCAAGCTGCCGGAAGATGTACCTCCAAGCTGCCGGCTACTCCATCTTGCGCGTCGCGCACTTGACGACATTTGACATTTGACTTTTCCGGCCGATAATCGCTTCGCTCGCCAGGGTCCTATTTCGATCGAACTATTTTCGTTCGCACATTTTTCATCTGCTTTTGTCTTCCCATCTTTCACTCTCGAGCCAGCCGCAGTTTGATGGTGTTTTTTTTTCGTTTAAAGGCTGCTCATTTATTGGAAAGAACCTTCTGATGATTGTCCAACGCGAAGTATGCAAATGTGCGTCTGAAGAACCTGTTTTTATGGGGGTTCGGATTACGGACTTTTATTTTCGTTTTCTTTGGTTGTTGTTGTTGTTGTTGTTGTTGTTGTTGTCGTTGTTGCTTTTGGCGAGACTTATTTAATATTCAACGAATCAAGAACGTTCAGTTTATTAAGACTGTCTGGTGTGGCCCATCTGCGTCCGGCGGCTCTATCTTTCTATGCTTTCTGGTAAATGTTTTTTACAATTGCCTCGCCCCAGGGTGTAGGGGAGAAACATCTCGAAAACAACAAAAACGAAAAATAAAACATTTCCCTGATATATCTTGGAGGTTTTAATTGGAGGAGCACGTTGGAAGACTGCGAGAAGGGCAAAGATTTTTACAGATTTTTCGCTCCTTCCTAGCTCTACATCCACTCTCTGGGGCAGCAACCACGTAGACATCGTAGGAGATCGTACTCAATTTGATTATTTTAAAAGCCCTTAACTTCTTTTAAGAGCCACTGTCTGTTTGGTGAAGATATGCTAAAACTAGATCGCCCTGTACGCAGGAAGGTTAAGTTAGGTTAGGAACTAATGTCGGTTAGTTAGACTACGGGCTGGAATGCTCAAAGGAACGACTTCCCAATCTGTCCTGTCCATACCAGTTTTAAGGATCTCGGTAGTAACTGCTTCCAGAAGTAGGGTGGAGATACATATCTGTAAGTTCGTTATATCTCTGTAAGTTATTATAACGAATTAAATAATTAAAAATAACTTTCGCAAATTCTTTCCAGAGCGTGAATTAGTGTCGCAGTGACATGGCTCAGAACTGTCATAGCTGCATCACGGAGAGGAAGATACTACTTCCTCAATCAGTAGACAGCTACCAGAGCTCCCTTTCTAGAAGTCGCGCTTAGCAACAAACCGACACTACCTGAGAGTGGCGTAAATCCCATCCTTCGATGATGCTCCATCGCCATCAAAATGCAAACGAACCACATTTTCCCGCAGGGTTCCTGCTGCAAGGAGTGTGCGCACAGCTTTTCGCCAACATTAACGACCCGAATGCATGTGGGTCGGCCCATTGCGTGATTGCGTGTTCCGAAAATCGATTCGGGCTGATCGACCGGAGACTGCATTTTTTCAAGGATAACTAGCTGCTGCTCGGCCATCTATCGGCATCAAATGATGTGGAAAAAAAGTCCACCAAACAACGAAACAAAAAACAAAAACGGTGATGATCACCGCCGCGTTCCGCATCCACGCCCAGCCACCGGCCAAATACTCGCCTGGGCCATAGGTGTTTCGTTGGAACTGGATGGACGAGATTAGTTCGTTCGGGAAAGAAAACTGCGGAAAGCAAGAAGTGGCGTCCCCGGTCGGTGGTGGTTCTGGTCAACCCTGAAAACCGATTTGCCGATTGGCTTGGAAAACATTCGGGTTTGAATTGCAAATGGCGCGGATCGCGCTAACGCAAGACTATTTCCCAGCCCGCTGTCGAGCAGACAGTTTTGGTTTTCCTTTTACTTTCGGCGGGGCAACTGCAGTAAGATCATGGCTGGCTTATTTTTAGACATTTCGGTTTATGTCACCGTTTGTGTCGTGGTGGTTGAGCTTTCCAGCATTCCGACCAGTGCATATATCCGCTAAGCGCTGGAACACGACTTGGGAGAACACTATTTGGGCGCAACTGACAACTCGTTCTATGTTTAGAGTATGTCTATATGAGACGCTGTGATAGACAGCCATATTAAAAAGGAAGATAATATCCTGGGTTTCGAAAGTAGCCAAGTTTACCAATCTCTAAAATCCTGATTTCAAACCCTGACTCAAGGTCAACGGACACATTTGTTAGACAGCCTAGTCAGCTTATTGCAACGATAAAGGAACAACTGCTAATCTGCTCCTTCATCCCTACTCTACACTGCTTTCGTAACTCTTTCGGCGCTGCTTTGATGTCCGTCCGTCTGCAGTGTCGTCGCTCTGCTGCTGGAGAATGCTTCCTCTTCACTCGTTTTCGACACTCTCGCGACGCTTCGTCAACGACTAATTGGATAAATGATTCTAAAGCCATAAAGCTCCTGCGAGTCGCTCCAGCTGTTGTTGACGGCATCGAAAAAAAACTTGTTCCGAGTGGAGGATTAATCAAAGGACCTCATGCCTAATTGGTGTGGTTGGGTAGCAGTGGGTCGTACCTGTCAGCTAATAGCAGTTCGAGGTTGTTTATGCTCTGCGTTGCGTAATGCGTCTTATTTCCATAGTTTGTTTTATTTTTTAAATGTATTTATAACAATATGATAGTACGTTGGCTTCGCAGTGTCCAGATACACTAAGAGATATTTTTATTCTCAGGCCATTTCATCTCTGTCTTTTGGCTTTATTCCGGGACCTGCTCGGTTGCAGTGGAAGATGGTGTTTATGTCGATCGTGATCAGTGTTGGCGTTGGAGATGAGTTTCGCTGTGGATTTGTTGTCTCTTTTGTTGGAATGTTTGATGCGGATGGATGATGGTATTAATATTGTCGTGTAGCTGTTGTATGACAGGGCTTTGCGTGCGCTGTTGTTATGGCTGATGGAGCGACGGCAATGCAACGATTAGTTTGATGGGCCGGAAGAAGTAGGGATTAAAGGATAAACGGATTGTTTCTGCCAAACTGGTAGATTGCGATCGTAGACGTATACAGCCGTGAGATATGTGGCGGGTGTCTTATTTCGTCATTTGTTAAACGAACTACTACATCATCATCATCATCCGTTCAAAACAGAACTAAGTCCCGAACCGGTCCCCAATATGGCCGACCGTGCAGCTTATAGCTGCAGCGCTCAGTTTTGGAATGCTAATGATACGTTATGCCATAATAATAGTTACTGCCATTTATGATAGCGAGCTGTCTAAAACAGTTCTCTGCCCAAGAAGCACCACGAAGTGATAAGTAGTGCGCATCCTTGGAGGCTGCCAGTTCGGTTGAAAAATTAACACTTATCTCTGGAGACAAACTGACAGCTTGCACAAAATTAGCGAACGAAACAAAATGCGCGTGGGCCGTGCGGTGCAGTGTGGCTAACGGTCGTTCAGCGAAGCAAAAATCTCCTAAAAATATGCGCTCGACGCGCCACGTATGCGCGTGTTCTGACCTGCCTAAATGTCACCCCGCACCAGCGCGGCGTGAACTTTCCGAAAAGCCATAACTTCCTCCTTCGTGCCGGTTTTCAGGGTCACTTGCGCGCGGGGTTGTGTGTTTCGGTCGGCGTTGGGGTGCGCGTCCAAGCGCGCTAGATTCTATCTCCACGATACATTTGCATAATTCAGCTTTTTTTCTTCTTCTTCGTAGCTTCGAGATGAAGAAGTGAAAGAATCCGTGCGATAAAAGCGCCCAACCCGTATCGAGCAGGTGGGCATCGGGCCATTGGTTGTGCGAACCGTATTTGCCCTCTGCCACTCTGGAGATATATCTGTCTGCCAAAAAGAAAAAAAAACACACACACTTTAGAAACTGACAACTCACGAGAGTGAGAGGGAAGCGAACGAACGAAACAAAAACCGGTCCGGTGGCGATGTCCGAAACCGATCCACAAAGATCTGGCCTCTGGCTGCTCTGCGTATGTCTGTGCTCATCTTCATTTCTCTTTCGTTCGGGCGCGCTTCGAGTGTGGGCTGTACACTGATATCGGGTAGTGTTGCTGGTCGGGCTTCTCCCCTTCCGGCCGTTGCCGACCGGAGTCGTCGCCCTGAACGCCTCGATGTACCAAAACCAGTTTGCGTGCGTTTTGTGAACAGAGGGCGCTAGAAGGCGATCATCGAAATCTTCGGCCGGCCTGCCGAGATCCGTCTCCGGATCGGACGCGGCCGATGGGGTTTTGGGGCGGAAGACGAAGGGGTGAAACGAAATGGCGGCACGGCTTCCAGAAATAAATAGCTCAAATGCCTCCGAACAAACAAATGGCCACAAAAGGCCGTTCCGGAAAGCAAAAGTCGTTTGGGAGCCTCCCAGCACTCCAAAGCCGTCCGTGGGAAGAACAATATTGTGATGGGTTCTCTTTAGAAGCAGCACATGAACCCGAAAGGGGGTCTCTCTCTCTCTCTCTCTGTCGATTGTCATACTGCTTTGTTTACTCGCTGTCAACGGCCGGTGCTGTTTGCACTGTCAAACCCGCCAAATCCTTTGTCGCTTGCCACTCAAGGTCACGGCGTGCGGTTCCGTTCCCGTCCCGTCCGCAGCGTTTCGTTCTGATAAAGTCCGAAATGTACTACCTACTACCGGCGGACACCTCACGCAACGCCGCACGCTCTGCCGATCTGTGCAGAGTGTTTGCCCTCTCGCCCAAGATGGCAACGGCACAAAACCATTCCGATCATCAATCATCACGTCATCGAGTGCCGCCCGTGGAGCTTTTCTTCAGCTCTTCTGCCGCCGCCGCCGCCGATGGGCAGGAAGGCAGCCCGGGGGCACCGTCCCAGGCCCATCCGTTTGTTTTGGGCTATTTATTCAAACCCCCGGCGTACACACAATTCATTATCTACGCTTGCTCGCTCGCACGCTCGGAAATACCGCCGCTGGCGGATCTAGAGCCTGCATAAATCAGTTGGCAGATGATGTTTACAGGCCCACGATCGGTTCAAATGCCACAACCCCGGCTAAACGGCGCGCGCTACTACCGCAACCGCAAGGGATACATGTAGTTCCTGATTTAGACTCTCGGCGCACCAGCTAGACGCAACAGAAGAGGAAGAGGAAGAAGAAAAGCAACAAACAAACCTGCAATCAGTTCTGATCTTTGGTCCGGCTCACTTCCGTCTCTTGTGGCGTCTCCGGGTGGGCTACGCCAGTCGTTGTTGCACCAGAGCTAATCGTAAAAGTTTTATACGTTTTTAGTATAATTTAACAGGAAGGTCAATAGCTCCTTCAACGGGTGCTGCGACGCGCTATTACCGCTGTGAGCTGTGAAATTAATTTCCTATCAGCGTGATGGTTTGATGATGATCTGACGGCCGAAGGAGCCGGCGAGAGGACGCTGATGGACGTAGTAGCAGCCGCGGCAGTCGAGTGCGCCATTAGCGCTAAGGGGCTGTTGAATTGGTCTCTTTTAATGTTTCGTTTGCTGCGCACGATAGATTTATGAGCTCTCGATAGGTGAGTGGACATGTTTTGTTTTGTCGTTGGAATCATGCAACGAGTATCCGAATCCGATCCAGTAACATCTTCATTCCAGCAGATACTATGCAGATTGACACAATTGTTGTACAATCACAAACAAAGTACAATCAAAGTACGATGTATCAAATGATTAGTTCAAATGGAGTAGCTTCTTACAACATTGACAGGAGCCATTCATATTCTTATCCTAGCTATTCCTAACCCTAAACCTCTTGTCACGCTTGGGATATGCACTCCTTAACATAACTATGGGTTTTGTGTTTTGAGCGTGCTTTTGAGAATACAACGAAAACATAAAGAGATGGATGAAAATGATGTTGTACTAATTTGTAGATAGTAATAATATACGTCTGTTGATGATTTTTTTTCATATTTTTACACACACATACACACACACACACACTTTTACCATTAAGTGAGAATTAAATCTTTGTTCGGTTTTGTTTTCGATTTTTATGACGCATTTAAAACGAGTAACATTGCTAAAAAACATTTTTCCGGCAAATTTAGTAGTATTTTTTATACATCTTGCAAGTGTTGGAACAGCAATTGATATGCTTGGGTCGAAAGGTTATGTTTTCAGCATTATGTGTAAAAAAAATCGGAACAAAAACATGCTACCAAAAAAAATACTAAAAATGCTGCTTCAAAAGTGCATTAAACAAGTCATATTGCATTTGAAAAAAAACAATTTAAAATATGCATATTATATTCGATCGTGTTTAAAAGCTCTTGTGCTTCATCTCGAGTGCCGTCCGTGGGAAGAACAATATTGTGATGGGTTCTCTTTAGAAGCAGCACATGAACCCGAAAGGGGGTCTCTCTCTCTCTCTCTCTGTCGATTGTCATACTGCTTTGTTTACTCGCTGTCAACGGCCGGTGCTGTTTGCACTGTCAAACCCGCCAAATCCTTTGTCGCTTGCCACTCAAGGTCACGGCGTGCGGTTCCGTTCCCGTCCCGTCCGCAGCGTTTCGTTCTGATAAAGTCCGAAATGTACTACCTACTACCGGCGGACACCTCACGCAACGCCGCACGCTCTGCCGATCTGTGCAGAGTGTTTGCCCTCTCGCCCAAGATGGCAACGGCACAAAACCATTCCGATCATCAATCATCACGTCATCGAGTGCCGCCCGTGGAGCTTTTCTTCAGCTCTTCTGCCGCCGCCGCCGCCGATGGGCAGGAAGGCAGCCCGGGGGCACCGTCCCAGGCCCATCCGTTTGTTTTGGGCTATTTATTCAAACCCCCGGCGTACACACAATTCATTATCTACGCTTGCTCGCTCGCACGCTCGGAAATACCGCCGCTGGCGGATCTAGAGCCTGCATAAATCAGTTGGCAGATGATGTTTACAGGCCCACGATCGGTTCAAATGCCACAACCCCGGCTAAACGGCGCGCGCTACTACCGCAACCGCAAGGGATACATGTAGTTCCTGATTTAGACTCTCGGCGCACCAGCTAGACGCAACAGAAGAGGAAGAGGAAGAAGAAAAGCAACAAACAAACCTGCAATCAGTTCTGATCTTTGGTCCGGCTCACTTCCGTCTCTTGTGGCGTCTCCGGGTGGGCTACGCCAGTCGTTGTTGCACCAGAGCTAATCGTAAAAGTTTTATACGTTTTTAGTATAATTTAACAGGAAGGTCAATAGCTCCTTCAACGGGTGCTGCGACGCGCTATTACCGCTGTGAGCTGTGAAATTAATTTCCTATCAGCGTGATGGTTTGATGATGATCTGACGGCCGAAGGAGCCGGCGAGAGGACGCTGATGGACGTAGTAGCAGCCGCGGCAGTCGAGTGCGCCATTAGCGCTACGGGGCTGTTGAATTGGTCTCTTTTAATGTTTCGTTTGCTGCGCACGATAGATTTATGAGCTCTCGATAGGTGAGTGGACATGTTTTGTTTTGTCGTTGGAATCATGCAACGAGTATCCGAATCCGATCCAGTAACATCTTCATTCCAGCAGATACTATGCAGATTGACACAATTGTTGTACAATCACAAACAAAGTACAATCAAAGTACGATGTATCAAATGATTAGTTCAAATGGAGTAGCTTCTTACAACATTGACAGGAGCCATTCATATTCTTATCCTAGCTATTCCTAACCCTAAACCTCTTGTCACGCTTGGGATATGCACTCCTTAACATAACTATGGGTTTTGTGTTTTGAGCGTGCTTTTGAGAATACAACGAAAACATAAAGAGATGGATGAAAATGATGTTGTACTAATTTGTAGATAGTAATAATATACGTCTGTTGATGATTTTTTTTCATATTTTTACACACACATACACACACACACACACTTTTACCATTAAGTGAGAATTAAATCTTTGTTCGGTTTTGTTTTCGATTTTTATGACGCATTTAAAACGAGTAACATTGCTAAAAAACATTTTTCCGGCAAATTTAGTAGTATTTTTTATACATCTTGCAAGTGTTGGAACAGCAATTGATATGCTTGGGTCGAAAGGTTATGTTTTCAGCATTATGTGTAAAAAAAATCGGAACAAAAACATGCTACCAAAAAAAATACTAAAAATGCTGCTTCAAAAGTGCATTAAACAAGTCATATTGCATTTGAAAAAACAATTTAAAATATGCATATATTATTCAAGATCGTTTAAAAGCTCTTGTGCTTTTCATCGAGTTTTAAAACGGTTATTTGTATCGAAAAAAATAACTTTTGTAAGTGGGCGTATAATTATATTACAGGGAGCGATTTTGACGGTGGTGAAAATATAGTAATAGTGCGTGTAAAAATATGATTATCTACAACTTAGTAGAACTTCATTTTCATGTATCTCTTCAAGTTTTCGTTGTATTCTAAAAAAAACAGGTGGGCGTATAGTTATGTTACAGTTGTTATAAAACATTTTTAGCACATTGGTGCCTCTAGTCAGACTTCCAATTGTATCGCACGAGCTAGAAATTGATGACAAAAAATGGTTCTAAAATTTTGCTCACCATATACCATTGTGCGTTAATCCAGAGTTCGGCCAATTTCAGTCACAAATCACTTAATATTCGGAAAATAACGAAACCTCCCCAAGGTCTCATGCATTGCTAGTAATTTCCGCATTGGAATACAGTTCAATACATCGTGCGTCAAAAAGGTTAATGTACGAAGTCCTCTGAACGATTTATAACAATTTTGCCGAACTCTTCCACGGTCAGCTCCGTTTTTAGTTTAAAAAGAAACGTTCCGTTGTCATACAAATTCATGTAGAATTCTGTTCCATATGGCCTGTGGATGTAAAGCGTGACAAAAACCGAAGAGCGCTCACGTGAGAGATGTTTCCTGCACTGGTAACATATTTTTGAGAGTTTTAGAAACAGAAATTTGAGTGTTTTTACTTATTTCGGAAACAGAAATTGGCAAAAGATTGCAAACAAAAGAGGAACTAGAGAATTTCACTGTCAGGTTTTTAATTAAGATGAATTGCGGTATATTATTCAAAGTGACAAGATCATAAACAGAAATTACGGGATTTTTCATCCATTCTTGAACAGTTCCCACAGTTAGATGAACTCGTCCCACCCAATGTTGAAATCCTTCCAACCATTCTTCCCGGACCGGACCGAGCGACCGACAATTTTCTGCCAAATCGCGTTTGACAGAAAATTGTCGGTGAGCAAATCGGAACGGAGCATGCTCTGTTCTGAAACCGTTGACCGACAATTTTCTGTCAAACGCGATTTGACAGAAAATTGTCGGTCGCTCGGTTCCCCGTGTAATAAGCCCATAAAGGTCCGATATGCTTACTCTTTTACGCTTGCTACAGCAGAACAGCTTCCATCGGGATGGCACGAAGCTACCTGTTTGTGAACCTTTGAAACGGAGAACGTCGTGTCTGCCTGCACTATGGGCATTAACAAAAATCGATGTCGGAAAAGGTTCCCGTCAATTTGATCTGAGAAAACATTACGGTTGGTTCCATTTTCTTGAATATTTATACTTTTTGGAGTGATTTTCTATCCAAAAACACGTATTTTAAGGCATAAAAGCACACGATGCAAAAATAGCGAGATATTCTACGTGCCGTTATCATCCCTTCTAAGAGTATTTTTTTCTTGTTGAAAATTATATTAGAAATATTGTGAATTTAGTACAAAAGATGGTGAAATGTAATTGCTATCTAATACTCAATATAGATCACGGTAGATACGTTCGATTCATAGTAGACTTTCGAGTCGAATAAATCCACTAATGCAAGCACATTAAAGTAGGTGTTTTCTTTGCAAAACTTGCAGAAAAAAAAGTAAAATTTTGTCGATAAGGACAGGACAAAAATATGAAGAAAGGTATTTGAAAGTATCGCGTGAAAATCGCGCGGAATGCATCAGTTGCCGTATCCGGTTTCGTCCTGGTTTTGAAAAAATAGAATGTTTCTTTTTGTACAGAGCTGAGAATATAATTTAGCTGATTGCATGACTATTTCATGTTAGATAATTTTTTAAATATATCACTATGCTTCTAAACGACATTTGGAAGACACGCCCGAGGTGACATACGAAAAAGAAAAAGTGCGCAAAGTGCTTGAAGCGTTTTGGTCAACCCTCTTATCACACCACTCGCAGTCGCACAACACAATACCGTGGAAAGCGTTACCCACGTGAAAAACAAAGGGACCCATTTCATCATAGTCACAGCCCCAGCGAGAGCCCCTGCAGCTGACACGTTTTTGACAGCTACCATATGACGTATCGCGTGCCAGAAATCCACTGTGCGACTGTCCATTGACGGGCACACACACACACACGCACACACATGCACACGAATGTTCCACATTTCGCTGCCGACCGCAGCGACCGCAGGCCTCGGAAAGCCTTGGGAGTTTGCTGTTCGCGGTGGCCCGTGGATGCTGCGGGTGCTCGGCCAAACCCGTTCCATCGGGCACTGGTCGGCGGGCGGCCGGAGTCAGCTGGAGCAATCGCCACACCAATACCACCACCCGAACCGCGCAAGTAATGGTAAGCACGGTGTACGCGCACTCGCGTCTTTTTTTGCGTTTTTTTTCACTTGCTTCTTCTGCTGGCTCCCCACCCCCAGCCGGTTGCTTCTGGGCGCGGCGGGGAGCAACGCGCGGAACCGAAGTGAAAGGGAAACAGACAGCAAGGCACGGAGGGGCCATTTTACAATCTCCATCTCTCTATTCATCTCGCTACATTCCGAAGGTACAGTCGCCCGTGCCAGTGCGCTGCCGAGCCGTCGACAACAGCCGTTCGTCCGTCCGTTTTCGAAAACAAACGTTATCAGCAGAAAGATGGTAAGTGCGTTTCGGTGGCTCCTTCTTCCGCTGGCCCTTGTAGCCGGGCCCCCGGAATCGATCGATTCCCGGTGGCGCTACAGGTGGCAGTTCGGTGGTTTGGTCCGCAGCCGTTCTGCCATTTGCCCTTCTTTCACGTGCCTTTCCCTTTCGCTTCCGGCCGTCCCGCAGGTGGCCAAGCTGAACGAGGAGCAGCGCGCGGAGCAGCTGAAGCCACTGTTCGCCGCCGGCTGGACCATGGTGGAGGGGGGCCGCGATGCGATGTACAAGGAGTACCTGTTCGGGGACTTCAACGAGGCGTTCGGGTTCATGACGCGCGTCGCGCTGAAGGCGGACAAGATGGACCACCATCCGGAGTGGTTCAACGTGTACAACAAGGTGCAGGTGACGCTCGCCACCCACGACTGCGGCGGCCTGAGCGAGCGGGACGTGAAGCTGGCCCAGTTTCTCGACAAGGTGGCCGCGGCCAAGTGAGCGCACTGTTGCAAATAAAGGGAATCGCGACCGGATCGCGCCGCGGTGTGTGAAACATTTGTGAAACAAAAGGCTCGCATCATTCGAAACGAGCGTGCTTCCGAACGATATGCACACAGGTACGCAACGCACGGCTGCTCCCGTTACCGGTTTGTGTGCGAGGAACCCCCCCGTGTGTTAGTGTGAGTGACTAGAACTGGATTCAGGTGCGATAAGCGAACCTGGGGCGTTGATTAGTGGCGAACGGGCGGCCGACGAGTCCGGCGTTGCAAAGTCCATCTGTGTCAGCACGCCCGCGACCAGCGTCTCGTGCGTGGCTGCGTGTGGACACTTTGAACCGAGGGTTTGGCAGGCGCGCGAAATCACACCACTATCGGTTTTGATAGCAAACGGCAGGCTGCTTGCTTATCGCTCGGCGGCAACGCTCTCTCTCTCTCTCTATGCCCCCTCTCCCCCTCTCGACAAGCGCGGTTTGATTAATGATGCTTAGGAAAGCGGTCCCGGGCAGGGGTCGGCAACCATCCACGGCTCCAAAAGCGCTCAGCCAGCTAGAGGAGCGTGCTAGCTCAACACTCCGTTCCGGATTAGCGATGCATTTTAGGATTCATCTCTCCCTCTTCTCTCTTTCTCTCCCTTTTCTGCCTGCGTGTGGTGTGCAGCAAGCAGCGACCGGAGGATGAAATACAGTATCTCATCAGCGACAAGAAGGAAAAGCGCAGCCCGAAGGCCCATGTCAATGCCGTCTTCTTCAATCAGCTGCGCGCGCTGTTAGGTAAGCCTCCCCCTCCCGCTCGGCGGCCCAGCGGCCAAGTGGTATTCACGGTTGCGTGAAAGTTACGAGTTACGTGGTTCGAGTTCACCCCGCGTCGCACGAAAACACGCCCGTCACGATTATTATCGTATTTTTCATCGTATTTCGTATCAGGGTTTTTTTTATAGCGCTTCTTGGGCAACACGGGAAACTTTGTTGCCACTCGCAAAGATGGGGCACCGGATGCGCCTCTGTGCGTGTGTGTGTGTGTTAGTGTGAGTGACTAGAACTGGATTCAGGTGCGATAAGCGAACCTGGGGCGTTGATTAGTGGCGAACGGGCGGCCGACGAGTCCGGCGTTGCAAAGTCCATCTGTGTCAGCACGCCCGCGACCAGCGTCTCGTGCGTGGCTGCGTGTGGACACTTTGAACCGAGTTCTCGTAGCTTCGTGTTGGTGGGATAGACGCGCGCGTGTGTGTGTCCGTGCTTTTTCGGTTGTGCGGTGGGCTGCAATCTATCCGGAGTCGGCGGGGTGTGTTAGCAGCAGTCGCGGACCACAACAGCCGCACTAAGGGTCGGTCTCCGTCGCTTGGACACAGCGCTCACAGTTCCATTCAAGCCGCGTCATTCAGCGTCGTCGCCGTCGCGGTCAGCGTGCAAAGAAGGGCCTCCGTAGTGGGTGGGTGGTGTGCAGTGCCGTGCGCCGCTGATGTGAAAACCACAATCAACCGCTGTCCTTCCTCATCGCGTTCCCCCGACACGATCAACACACGACACGCGGTGCACCGTACCAAAACAGCGTAGCGGAACCAGGCCCGACGATGGCACCGAACCTGAGCAAGCTGCTGGCGAACCAGAACGCCGTGGTCGGTGTTGCCGGCTGCACGGCGGCCGCCTGCATCATACTGTACGGCAAACAGGTCCACAAGAATCGGTAAGCACGCCGACACCCGTTAGGGACCGGTTTCGCGCTTCCTCAAGTTCAAGGTCTCGGTACAGTGTAATGCAAGTAGGTGCAGGTTCACCCCGCTCTCTTTCTCTCTCTCTCTCT